>CAUYPK010008139.1:0-27148 GCA_963574355.1 Loris lydekkerianus | reverse complement strand
TGATGGGCACTTGGGCTTCTTTCATGACTTAGCAATTATTACTTAGAATTGGGCTTCAATAAACATGCTGGTACATATGTCTTTGTCATATTGTGATTTTCTGGTCTTCTGGGTATATATCTAGTAAAGGAATTATAGGATCGAATGGCAGGTCTATTTTTAGATCTTTTAGTATTCTCCAAATATCCTTCCAAAAGGAACATATTAGTGTGCATTCCCACCAGCAGTGTAGAAGTGTGCCATTTTCTCCACATCCACGCCAACATCTCTGGTTTAGGGATTTTGTTATGTGGGCTAATCTTATTGGAGTTAGGTGATATCTCAAAGTAGTTTTGATTTGCATTTCTCTGATGATTAAGGATGATGAGCATTTTTTCATGTGTCTGTAGGCTGTGCATCTGTCTTCTTTAGAGAAGCTTCTCTTCAAGTCCTTTGCCCAATCTGAGATGGAATCACTTGTTCTTTTCTTGCTTATACGTTTGGGTTCTCTGTGGATTCTGGTTATTAAACCTTTGATGGAGGTATAACTTGCAAATATTTTCTCCCATTCTGAGGGCTGTCTGCTTGCTATACTTACTATGATCTTGGCTGTGCAGAAGCTTTTTAGTTTGATCAGGTCCCAGTAGTGTATTTTTGATACTGCTTCAATTGCCTGGGGAGTCTTCCTCATAAAATATTCACCCAGGCCAATACCTTCAAGAGTTTTCCCTGCACTTTCTTCTAGTATTTTTATAGTTTCATGTCTTAAGTTTAAATCTTTTATCCAGTGAGATTCTATCTTAGTTAATGGTGAAAGGTATGGGTCCAGTTTCAGTCTTCTACAGGTCGCCAGCCAGTTCACCCAGCACCATTTATTAAATAGGGAATCTTTTCCCCACTGATTGTTTTTAATTGGCTTGTCAAAGATCAAATAATGGTATGTAGCTGGATTCATCTCTTGGTTCTCTATTCTGTTCCAGACATCTATCTCTCTGTTTTTGTGCCAGTACCGTGCTCTTTTAATCACTATTAATTTATAGTACAGTCTCAGGTCTGGAAGCGTGATTCCTCCTGCTTTGTTTTTATTACTGAGTAATGTTTTGGCTATTCAAGGTTTTTTCTGATTCCATATGCAATGAAGTATTATTTTTTCCAGATCTTTAAAATATGACAGTAGAGCTTTAATAGGAATTGCATTAAAACTTTATATTGCCTGGGTAGTATAGACATTTTAACAATGTTGATTCTTCCCAGCCATGAGCATGGTATGTTTTTCCATTTGTTAACATCTTCAGCTATTTCTTTTCTTAAAGTTTCATAGTTCTCTTTATGGAGATCTTTCACGTTCTTTGTTAGGTAAACTCCCAAATATTTCATCTTCTTTGGCACTACTGTGAAAGGAATAGAGTCCTTGACTGTTTTTTCAGTTTGGCTATTGTTGGTTTATATGAAGGCTACAGATTTATGGGTGTTGATTTTGTAGCCTGAGACATTGCTGTATTCCTTGATCACTTCTAAAAGTTTTCTAGTAGAATCCCTGGTGTTTTCCAGGTATACAATCATATTGTCTGTGAAGAGTGAAAGTTTGATCTCTTCTGACCCTATGTGAATACTGTTGATCACCTTTTCTTCCCTAATTGCAATGGCTAAAATTTCCATTACAGTGTTAAAGAGAAATGGAAACAATGGGCAACTTTGCCTGGTTCCTGATCTAAGTGGAAATAATTCCAATTTAACTCCATTCAATATGATATTGTCTGTGGGTTTTTTGTAGATGGCCTCTACGAGTTTAAGAAATGTCCCTTTTATACCAATTTTCTTAAGTGTTCTGATCATGAAGGGATGCTGGATATTATCAAAAACTTTTTCTGCATCAATTGAGAGAATCATATGTTCTTTATTTTTTAGTCTGTTTATGTGCTGAATTACATTTATAGATTTACATATATTGAACCAGCCTTGAGACCATGGGATAAAGCCCACCTCATGGTGCATAATTTTTTTGATGTGTTGTTGTATTCTGTTTGTTAGGTTCTTATTCAATATTTTTATATAAATATTCATTAGTGATATTGGTCTATAATTTTTTTATTTGTTAGGTCTTTCCCTGGTTTAGGGATCAAGGTGATGTTTGCTTCATAGAATGTCTTGGGTAGTATTCCTTCTTTTTCTATATTTTGGAAGAGGTTTAGTAATATAGGTACTAGTTCTTTTTTAAAGGTTTGGTAGAATTCGGACATGAAGCCATCTGGTCCCAGGTGTTTCTTTTTAGGGAAATTTTGTATAGTTGACACTATTTCAGAACTTGATATAGGCCTATTCAACATTTCCACTTTGTTCTGGATAAGTATTGGTATGTGGTGTGTTTCCAAGTATTGATCAATTTCCTTCAGATTTTCGTGTTTCTGAGAGTAAAGTTTCTTGTAATATTCGTTAAGGATTTTTTGAATTTCTGAGGGGTCTGTTGTTATTTCATCTTTACCATTTCTGATTGATGAAATTAGAGATTTTACTCTTTTTTTCCTGGTTAGGTAAGCCAAAGGTGTATCTATTTTATTGACCTTTTCAAAAAAACAACTTTTTAATTTATTGATCTGTTGTATAATTCTTTTGTTTTTAATTTCATTTAATTCTGCTAATTTTGGTTATTTATTATCTTCTACTGGGTTTTGAGTTGGAATGTTCTTTCTTTTCCAGTTGCTTTAGATGTCCCATTAAGTTGTTAACTTCCTCCCTTTCCCTTTTCTTGAGGAAGGCTTGCAGTACTATAAATTTCCCTCCTATGACTGACTATGCAGTATACCAGAGGTTCTGATAATTTGTGTTTTCATTGTGGTTTTGTTCCAAAAATTTGGTGATTTCCTTCTTAATCTCATTTATAACCCATGTATCCTTCAGCATAAGGTTGTTTAGCTTCCATGTTTTTGTATGGGGATGCAGGTTTCTGTTGTGATTGAGCTCAACTTTTATTTCATGATGGTATAAGAAGATACAAGGAATAATTTCTATTTTTTTTTAATTTGCTGAGGTTAAACTTGTGACCTAGGATGTGGTCAATATTGGAGTATGTTCTGTGGGCTGATAGAAAAATGTGTATTCAGTTCTGTTGGGATGAAATGTTTTATAGTGTCTGTTAAATCCAGATGTTGAATGGTTAAGTTTAAATCTAAAATTTATTTGCTTAGCTTCTTTTTGGAGGATCTATCCAGCACTATTAGATGGGTGTTAAAATCTCCAACTATTATGAAACTGGAGGAAATCAATTTGCACATGTCTGTTAGAGTTTCTCTTATAAATTGAGGTGCGTTCTGGTTGGGTGTATAAATATTAATAATTGAAATCTCATCATATTGAGTATTGCCTTTAACAAATATGAAGTGTCCATCCTTATCCTTCCCTATTTCGGTTGGTTTAAAGCCTATTGCATCTGTGAAAAGTATTGCAATGCCTGCTTTTTTCTGCTTTCCATTTGCCTGGAGTATAGATGACCATTTCTTCACCTTGAGTATATATTTGTCTTTTAATGTAAGATGAGATTCTTGTATACAGCATATATCTGGCTTGAGTTTTTGTATCCAGTTAGCCAACCTATGCCTCTTTAGAGGACAATTTAAACCATTCACATTAATTGAGAATATTGATAAGCCTTTGGAGAGTCCGGTGGACATTTTTAATCCTATTGCGACTGTAGAAGTTGGAAATTGAACAAAATTTTCTGGGTGGGTTTACTTTTGTGGTGGAGGATTACGCTGGTCTTTATGGAGGATAGGTCTGAGAATATCCTAGAAAGCTGGTTTAGTTATGGCAAATTTGTTCAACATGCAAATGTCATTAACGTATTTAATTTCTCCATCATAAATGAAACTCAGTTTAGCTAGGTGCAGGATCCTGGATTGAAAGTTATTTTGTTTTAGGAGATTAAAAGTAGATGACCATCCTCTTCTAGCTTGATAGGGTTCAGCAGAGAGATCTGTAGTTATTCTAATATTCTTTCCCTGGCTATGATTTTCTTATGTCTAGCTGCTTTCAGAATTTTCTCCCTCATATTAACTTTAGTGAAATTGATTATGATGTATTGGGGGATATCTTATTCATGTTGAGTCATGCTGGTGTTTTGAAACTGTTTGCTATCTGAATTTCAGAAAATCTTGGCATGTCTGGAAAGTTCTCTTTCATAATCTCATGAAGAGGAACCTCTGTGCCTTGTGAAGCTACTTCATCTTTTTGGGGGATCCCTATATGGCGAATATTGGTTTTCTTTGAATTATCCTAGAGCTGTCTGAGAGAATTGTCTATTTTTGTTCTCCATTTTTCTTCCTCTTTGAAAATTTGGGAGTGCTTGAAAGTTTTGTCTTCAATGTCAGAAATCCTTTCTTCTACTTGCTCCTGTCTGTTACTGAGGGATTCTACTGTGTTTCTCAAATCTTTGAGGGCTGCAACTTCTTGTCTCAATGTGTCAAAATCTTTGGTTATTTGGTCTTTGAATTTGTTGAATTCTTGAGACATCTTTGGATTGCTGCTTGGACTTCTAATTTGATATTTTTTGCTATTCAGATTCGGAATTCAGTTTCTGACATCTCAGCTATTTGTTTATGTATGGGATCTTGTACTATGTCTCCCTTCTTGTTCTTTGGGGGAGTTGATCTGCTCTGATTATTCATATTGCTAGAGTTTTTTTTTGTTGATTCCTCCTCATGATTGTTTTTCATCATTGCCTCTGTCCGTCCTCAGAGTTGTGGAGGTGTCTCTCCGAACTTGGACCCCAGTGGGATCACTCTATTATTGCTGGATCTTTGTAGGGAGTGACCCTGTGTAGCTCCTCTGGGACTGCCCAAGCCAGGGAGTTCTAGCTGTGGGAGCAGCTCCAGAGTGTGGCACGCCTGGATCCAGCAACAGGGCATTGGATGGTGCACACAGTTCTGTTAGTACCTGGCACCCGGTGACTTTGGCACAGAGAGCCCAAGGCTCCAGCAGTCTCTGGCCAGGAGAAGGAATCCATGCATAGTCAGGGAAGGCTCCAGAGGGAGGGTGTGGGTTGTGCAGCTACCAGAGTCCCTGGCCAGATGGGTGAGCCAGTGCAGAGGCAGGGAGGGTACATGAGGGAGGATGGGGGTTCCGCAGCTCTCAGAGTTCCTGGCCAGGTCAGGCAGAGGCCCAGTGGGCACTGTGCATGGGCATGGGGCCTTGCATTTGTCGGCAGAGTCCTTGGCCGAGGCTGGCGTGGAGAGGCCCTGAGAGCACAGGGCACTGGGTCGCGCAGGCACTGGTGGAGTCCCCTGGCCAGGGCGGGCACAAGAGAAGGGATATTTCTTTAGAGATAACCTCTGGAGAAATAGGAGTCACAAGGGATGTTGTCCAAATGGTGAGTGCCCCTCAGTCTGTATCACAATCTGTCCTATGAAGGAAGGAAGATACAGGTATACCACCAGCATCCCAAACCTAGGATGGAGAGGCCGGAAAGCTAGGAGAAAGGCAGGGCAAGTTTCAAACCTTGCCTTTGCTGCCTACTTACTAAGTAGTAGGTCACATTGGGCAGGTTTTTTAAACACCTTCAACCTTGATTTCTTCAACTGTGAATCAAGGGCATGAACACCCACATTATAGATTTCTTTTAAAAAATGAAATAGTAAGAAAATGTAATTGATATATGAAAAAGTTTATACAGTTCTTAACACATTTTAAACCGTTATTAAATGTCACTTACCATTGACATTCTAAATTCATGTTTGTAACTACCTACGTCTGGGTAATATTTTTTCCTTTTTAAAAATCTTGCATTGCTTATTGAACCCAGATTGAATAAATTGAATAAACACCTGATTGAATAAATTGAATAAATCCTTGCTGCCATCAATAAACTGAATTTTTTTCTCTATCTCTCTTTCTGTAACTCTTCACACTTTCAGAATCTCTGGTTACTTGCTGCACAGTTGAGTTTCAGATGACACCAAATGAGTTCTTACTACAGGGTCTTGGTGCCTGTAGGTTTCACTCCCTAATAACCTACTACCCTTCATGTGTTAAAATTATTCACTTTCACTCATGCTTTCTCTCCACAAATTGAGCCAAATATCTGCTTAAAAGTTGTCTGTACAAAGATGACCTCTGAACTGACCAATATATTTCAACTATGTCCCTCTTCAATCTAAATTTCTTCTAGATCCCAGCTTTTCTTAATTTTGCATCACAGCACTTTTGCTTTCCAAAATTATGTATTTATTAATATTTGCTTCCTTCTTCATTGCTTATTCCCACCAAAATATGGGTGAAGACAAGGTACTTTTTAGTCATGTTTCATTCACTGCTGGGTGACCAGTGCCTGAAACTATGCCTGGAAGTATACACACATGCACATGAACACACACATACATGTGCACACACATGTGTACACAAATAAATGAATGGATAGGTAAATCAGTAAGTCAATGGTCATAGGTTTGTTTTAGTTTTAAAATCCAATTTTAACCACTATAAACAGTGTTGCAATGAATATTCTAAAAATGCCATGTTGAGCAATACATGGATGCTTTCCTAGAGAAAACACTTAGGAATGAAATTGTTAGGTCATAGGGTATACACATCTTCTACTCTATTAGATGCTGTTAAATTGGTCTCCAAAGCAGTTTTTACACTTCTACTGGTGGTATATAACAGTTCATGTTTATTTCTATTCCTGTCAACATTTTGTATTATCTTATCTTAAAATTTGCCAACCTTGAAGTGCATGTGTGAAATAGGATACATTTATTTTTTTAATGATGCTTCTGTGATTGCTACTGAAGCTAGGAAAATGTCATAAGGAATTCTCCTGTTTGCTGTGCAATCCCTTACCACATTTGCCATTGTGGGGTCTGAGGAACCGGAGGGTTGTAATTTTACCCAGACAAGGACCCATAAAAATCACCCATCACTTTCAGTCGAATGTTCATTTGCAATCTTTGTCCTATGCCTAAGCTATAATAGGAAAAGCAGAACACATTCAGTATTGGGACTTTTAAATTCTGGTTCCAGCACTTCTTGGCTTGGGCAAGATGCTTGGCCTCTTGGAAAGTGGGATTAAGCAATACTCCTGCCCTTTTCTTGCAAGACTGGTATAAAAATTGACTGGGATGATTGATGTAATATCTAATCTATGAAACTCTTAGTTATTATTATTCCTTTTCTTCTGAGTATGGTGAGGATGTCCTGAAGAGACTTCCTTTCTGCCCCAAAAGGATCCAGAGAGAGCACATGCAGCCCCCAGGGAAGGGCTCAATGTGAGACTGAACCTAATCTCCCCTGTGACATTGTGTTACTCTGACTTAGTGAATGGTTCAGTGATGCATAGTCTATAAGGCCAGTGGGAGTTCTGTTCAATGAGAAATGTACTCCATCAGTAATGAACACTCCTCCAGCACCTCTGAGACTACCCCTTCCGCATTAAAAGAAAACATGCAATACTTGGTTCCCACACAGCACTGCCTGGCTTCCACGATTTCACAAGCTGCTAAACAAAGAATTCTCAGCTGGCCTTCTAGGCTCACTGAAGGACCAATTTTAAGTGAGATTTTCATGTGATGGGAATTTCTCTTTTTGATTTGGATTCCCTTTTCCCCTTTTCAGAAGCAAGAGTATCACTTCATTCGCACACATGTGCACTCTCATTCCCCACAGTGCTAAGTTAAGTTTGTCTGGGCTCCTTCAACCTTCCAGAGCTCTTGTGGTTTTTCATTTTTGTTGAGATAAAACTTTAATCTTCATCAATTAAATCTTATGAATGGCCAGTCTCAGACTGTGTGTCTGGAGGATGTTTTTGGAGCACAAAAGGGACTAGTGGTGGCTCAGATCAGTGAGGGACCTTGACCAGATGCAGCAGGCAGGTCCTGGCTGAGTGGAAGGTGGCCCCAGCCACGGCACATTTGCAGTAAGGGGCCATCAGAGACAGGGGACAGGATGCTCCGGGAGGCAGAAGGCCACTGAGGTGGTTAGGATTTGGGATCACACATGTTTTGAAGCAGAAATCAATTTGAATGAGTTAAAGTTTTTTCCCTTTTCCTCTAAACAGATGCTCCAAGAAGAAAAAAAAACAAAACAGAACAAAACCAAAAAACTGACTGCTGTTGAGCCCACTTTAGAGCCCACTTACAGAGATCACTGTAAGACTGGGTTGTAATGCAATCTATGCATTTAGCTGGGTTCCTGGTGTGTTCCTTCTCTCTCTGTCAGAAAAACAGACTCATGAAACAAAGCAAGAAAATGCTTGACACTGGTATTCCTTTCCTGAAACAGTTCTTTATAAGCCTCATGCCCAACCACTATGTGCATGTGTCCTGAATGCCCATCGAGTGAAGAGCCAGCAGGTGTGCTCCATACTGTGTGGAATGCCTTATGCACTTTACCCTGTCTAGGAATCCAGATAAGCTGTGAGGAAAATAGGAACGTGCTCGCCTTACCAACGAAAGAACTAAGACTCAGAAAAATAAAATGACTGGACTCAGGCGTCATAGCTAGAAAATTACCTGAGTGATGAGAAATGGGCTATGTCAATTTGGCAGGGTCACAATACCCAGATATTTGGTCAAACATTACTCTTGATGTTCCTGTGAGGGTGTTTTTGGCTGAGATTGGTGGACTTTGAGTAAAGCAGATGACTATGTATAATGTGGCTGTATCTCATCCATCAGTTGAAAGCCTGAGTAGAACAAGAGACTGATCTCCCTAATGCAAGACAGCTTTGGGGTTTGAACTGCAACTTCAGTTCTTACCTGGATCTCTAGTCTTTCTGCCCACTCTGTAGATTGTTTACTTTAATTATGGATTGATTGATTGATTGTGGAGATGAGGTCCACTCCTGACCACAAGCGATCCTCCCACCTCAGCTTCCCAAAGTGCTGGGATTACAGGTGTGAGCCACCATACCCAGCCCTACACTGCAGATTTTGTGCTTGTCAGCCACCATAATGATGTGAACTGAACCAAATCTCTAAAAAACCTCTCTCTCTCCACACACACGCATATACACACAGGGTGCCAAAAAAATGTACACACATTTTAATAAAGGAAAAATGTATTACATTTCTAACACTCGAGTCATGTTTGACTTCTGAAAATACAAGATGTGGTCAGTGTGAATTGTATTCATCTTTTGTTATCAGTATATATGGAGTATTACAATTTTAATATAGCTTTTTTTTCTTCCTTAAGATGTGTATACTTTTTTTTAGGACTCTCTCTGTATATACACACAAACACAGGCTATTGATTTTATTTTCTGGAGAGTCCTGACTAATACAACTGGTCTGGAACTATAATATAATTCTCTCTGTGCCATGGTAAGTGCTGTCCACTCTGAGGCAGCTCCTGAACACATTCTAGACAGCCATGGTGGAGAAAGATAACCTCAACATGAAGCTGACTGTGTGTAATCAACATTTACATTCTCATTGAAAACGCATGTTGATGAATGAATGATGTGCTAGGAAGTGAAGAGGGCTAGAGCACAAACCCTGGAATGTTATACTAAATCTAACGTTTGTTTGCTCCATAAGCTGGGCCAAGCTACTTAGTACTTTTGAGACCTCAGTTTCTCTATTTGACAGATATCAATGATATTTATTTCTTAAGGACTTTATGAGTATTTTGGTTATCTATCTTTGAAGAACAAACAACTTCAAAACTTGAGGATTTAAAATGACAAAAGTCATTTGATTGCTTGTAATTCTGCAGTCTGGACAGGGATTGGTGCTTTTTTCTGTTCCACATTATGTATCCAGACATCCAAAATGACCTCTTTGCCCAAGTGGCTGGTGGTCCAGCTGGGATGATGGGGAAGGTAGCTTTCTATTTCTTTTTTTTTTTTTTTTTATCTTTTATTTTATTTTATTTTATTATTATTTTTTTTTAATTTATTTTTTTATTGTGGAGAAGGGGCAGGGAAAGAAGGTGGGGGAAGAGGTGAGTGACAGGGTTGGGCCAGTGGCATGGTACCACATTGGCTGTATCTAGATAGAGGCAGTTTCAGGCCGGGCCTTGCTGAGTCGTTGCTACGCAGAAGTAGCTCGATGGATCTGCTTCTAGTCAGGCTCGGGAAGTTGCACTAGGCCTCAGGCACAAAAAATAAGTCATTGTTTTTGGATATTTACAGTTGTTGAGGGGGTCTTACTAACGTATTTCCGTACTCTAGTCTATTTGAAGGCATTTGTAGAAACTAAGATTGATTTTAAAATCTGGAACATTTTGACCTGGACACCTATTGGACAGCAGCTAGCATCTCTTAGGATGTGATCTAACAGATTCCAGAACTAGACTCCTTAAGTACAGGATTTTCAGAATATCTGAATTATAAAAATTGGTACTAGATCTATAGATGATAGATAGATACAATAATGTTTTAGGGTCTGTTTTGGACTGATTCATGCTCCCAAAAATTTAGCTGTTAAAGTCCTAAACCTTAGTAATTTCAATGTAACAGTACATGGCGATAAGGCCTTGAAAGTGGCAATGAAGAGGGTAGGCCTTAAACTAATTTAAAAAAAGGGTGGGCTCTAATCCAATATGATTGATGTTCCTGTAAGAAGAGAAAGACGCTGGGGATGGGCATGCTATGCTGGCCATCTGAGGGCCAGGCAAGGGGCTGGCCATCTGTAAGACAGTGGAGAGGAGAGAGGACTCTGGAGAAACCAAACCTGATGATATCTTGATCTTCCAGCCTCTGTAACTGTGTGCAGATAAATTTCTCACAGTGGCATTAAGCCACCCAGTCCATCGTATTTTATGTTTTATGGCAACCCTAGCAAACTAATACAGTATCTAATAATTTATTGAAAAGTTCAAAAAATAATATTCAATAGGGTTGCAAAAAGTTAGGAGCCACTGGCAATTATTCTTTTTATTGTCACCTTTTCCTCTTGCTTTAGTTAATAAAGAGTCCTTGAAAAAATTTTTTCTTCTCACTAATCTATGTGATTCCCAACAGTACAGAATTAAAAACCAACTTATTTTTAATGTAATGTCTTTTGCATTAGTATGGGTAGAGGTCAAAATTATATAAAATGTGTCATCATTCCATCAGTGACCTTAAAAAATGTTTACATCTTTTGACACAATAATTCCTCTTTTAGAAATTATTCTTCTAAGTATATAATAATACACGCATTCACAGATATATATGAATGGGTGCTGATCATACCATAGTTAATGGAAGTGAAAAACTAGAAATAACATGTTTCCAAATTATGGTATAGGAAATTGTGATTTTTGTACCCATAAATATAGTAATAGATACATGTATTTTTTTTTTTTAACATTGAACTGGTTCATAATAGAGAGATAATTTCCCTAAGTGACATGCAATAAAAGCACTTTTAGAATGGGGAAATAAAAATATCTAAAAATTCACTCTTCTGTAAAGCAACAAAAATATTGGCAAAAATTGTCAGAATCAACTATTTTTGGAAATCAACCAAAGGCTTTCAACAACCAAGAGGTGTTTGTTAAAGGCGAGCATTGCTATTTTTTAACTTGCCGTGTGCTTACCTCTTTTTCCCTCATGTGCACTTGTCTTAGAAAAAACTATGTCTTTGCATCAAAGACAGCTGTGAAAAAGAATGCCTTTGTAATCACAGAGGAGGCCTTATGAGTCTGAAGCTCCCTAAAAAGCTTCCTTACCCAAGTTTTCTCAATATTTGACCTGCCTGATAGCTCCCTAGAATGGGGCCATTCTTAAGACTGGTCTTTATTTGAAACAAGTCAGGGCTTACTCAGTGAAAAAAGCCCTATTCCCAGGGCAATTTTCAAAAGCAACCAGTGTTTAATATTGCAGGTACATGGGGCAGTGGTAAAAGCTGGAGAAAGTAAGTGGCTGACAAAAAAATTTCAACAGAAAATCATGGGAATGAAATGTCTCTAGAGGGTTTTACGTAGCTGTGATACAGTCTCAGGAACCTGGAAGACCACACACATGCAGGCTGTGCACGTGTGCAAGGCTGTGTACATGCCCAGGAAAGACCTGACGGGGGCTTATTTTCTTACCTCTGTCTTTCCTTGAAGCTCTACAGTGGTGGAAAGTAAAAGCTAAAGTAGATTATAAAGTGCCAGAGCATTGAAGATGTGTCTGACACATGCACAGAACCAGTTGGCAAACGTAAGGAAACATATTGGTCAGTGCACTCAATAAAATCTTTGTTGAATTGTGAGCTAACTACTAAGCTAACCAACCAAAGACATCAGTGGCTACTCATGTGATAAGAATACAATTTTTCAGAATCTCTTCAATAATGTTATTTTTCTAAAAAGTAACAAAAACCCAGCAAACACCAAACTCTAAGAGAGGAATTTTATTTCTAGATTTCACAATTGTCAACAAAAAATATGATACATGAAAGAAAAACAAGACCCACACATGAGGGAAAAATAATCAATACGGCATATTCTATATATTTAATAACTGATGGAAACTATGTCTAAATAACTAAGGTAAGAGTGAGAATGATGTCTCACTACATAAAGAATACTAATAAAGAGATCGAAATTTTTTTAAATTCTGGAGTTGAAAGGGTAATAACTCAAATACATTAGAGGACTAAAAGGTAGATTTAAGCCCTTAAAAAAAGAATCGATGAAATTTAAGATCTCTCCATCAAGAGATCTTACCTAGTCTAGGAAAGACAAAGGTAGGAAGAAAAATGATTAATAGAATATTCAGAGCTGTTGAACCCAGTAATTAATTAATTCTATTTGTGGAAATATACCTTAAAATATAAACCAAAAAGTGTAAGCATTTAAGAATAAAATAATCATTGTAGCATCCACAGTCCCAACAATAAGTATTTTTTAAAATATGTTATAGTTATTCCATAAATAAGTAAAAATAAAGCAGATGGTGGTAAGGAAGATATTTCTGGGGAATCCATAGTATTACATTATTATCAATTGTAGGTAATAAGGTTATGAGTGGCTGTTGTGTCCATAAACTTTTAAACATTTTGAAATTTTCTACAATTATTCCTTATTGAGATCCACATAGAAAATTTCCGATTCAAAACTATTTGCCATTTCTTCCCTATTACAAAATTATGAGATTTTTTTTTTAGACAGCTATTATGCTCATGACGACTTCAGTGTCCCTTGAAGATAAAGCTGACATGAGACAGAGTTGCACTTCATGATGAATAAACAGAAAGGACTGAGTGGAGCTTCTAAGAAATTTCTCTAAAGTGGTTTAGTGTTTACAACCACCTTAGCTTCACCCTCCTGCTCTTACTCATCCCTGAAATGAAAATGAAGGGCTGAAGGTGAAACACCCAACTGTGACAATAAGACTACAAATATGTAGCTAAAGCCTCAGGGTAAGGAACGCTCAGCAGACAGACCGGAGGGCACCTGGGCTCATGATGTCATTCTGAAGACTTTCCCAACCGTGGGCTGCCTGCTCCAGACAGCTCAAGGGAAAAACCTAAACTCCTGTTAGATTACACTTTCTGATACTTAACAGCTAAAATAAATCTCTGACACATCTATATATGTATAACATGTATAAATACATATATTAATTTATATTTTGATTATATATTTAAGTAGACTGGATTATAAATTTCTATTTAATTGTAAATTATATATAAATTGAATATATATTTGCAATTATATGTATGTATATGTACACATATATATCACATATATATGATATTTAACTCAATGATCTTCTGGGAAACATCTTCATTCTGCTTTCTTAGAATTTGAATGTACTTCTATTATAATATGTGGAATTTGCCAAAAAATGTATACACATTTTAAGAGATGTAATCTATGTGTTACTTTTGAAAGTTGAAGTGAAGGCACTGTTACTCATCAAATGTGCCTAGATGCAATTCATACACTTTTGGGAAGTGATTGACTTTACTTCCAACAAGGTCTCCTAAAATGTGTATACATTTTTTGGCACCCTCTGTATATAACCGTACATTATAATCATTTGTTTATGTATCTGTCTTCTCATTCTCACTCCCTTTGATATCAGTTCTTTGGGGGCAGAGATATCGTCTTAATTACCATTTATCCACATTTAAGAGGTGATGATAGATTAGATTAGACAGATACAGATAAGCAAAAATGTTAATGATTCACTCAGATATTATTTTTATTGTGATTGTATCTCTTGATTGAAATAATGTTCTCAATTCCTTCCCAGTGCCCCGTAAACTATTACATATGCAATAGGAGTTCCGTGATATTGTTGATAAACTTATGCCATTAGCAATGGTATATTAAGGTTTCTGGTATCTGAAAATTATATCTAAAACATGAAGTATTAAGCCTGATTCTCATTGTCCCAACTCTTGATTAAAAGGTTTAGCAGGATATTTTAAAATATTTTAATAGAACACTTTTTCAGGGTCTCCACTGCCTTGCAAATGGCCTGACACATAAATTCTGGGACCAAACTGTGTGTGGGTACTGACCTGAGCCCCACCACGTACTACCTTGATAATACTCAACATAGTAACATAATCATTTATATTTTGGGTTTCACATTGATAAAACAAGGATAATAATACCATTTTTCATTGAGTTTTTGTGAAATTAACAAGGAGTTAATACACAGAAAACTCTTAGAACAATCCTGGGAGTATAGGTTCTGAATAAATGCTATCTATAAATAATGATTAGCAGCTTGGTATCCATTGCTCAGTGGTTAGGGTGCTGGCCCTGTACACCAAGGCTGTGGGTTTGAACCTGGCCTGGGCCTGCTAAGCAAACAAATGACAACAACAACAACAAAAATAGCCAGGCTTTGTGGCAGGCGCATGTAGACTCAGCTACTAGGAGGCTGATGCAAGAGAATTGCTTGAGCCCAAGAATTTGAGGTTGCTGCGAGCTATGACACTATAACACTCTACAGAGGGTGATAAAGTGAGACTGTGTCTCAAAAAAAAAAAAAAAAAAAAAATAGTTAGCGGTCAGAACATATAATTAAATCCCGATCCGGTATTAAAAAATACCTCTCAAATTGAGCTGCAATAAATATTGTAGTGCGATTTTCCTTGTGGTAAAACAATTTTTTTCTTCTGGATAGATATGCACCCAGTGTGCACAATGTAAGGGTACACAGCACACCCCCTGGGTGAAAGGCTCAGCTAAAACTTGAACTTTACCTTAGAAACAAGAATAATATAGTCTAAATATTTCTACCTCATAACAATCTGAAACTTAAAAAAAAAAAATCTCTTAAAAGTTACCTTTCCAAAATGTCTATTATTTTCTTCTTTTCTTTCACTACTTCATTAAATCTGCAGTTAATCACAATAATCTATCTGATTTGGATTCAGAGTGTGTGCTGAATATTCTACCATAGCTTCTCAATATGAAAATAATAATTCTTTAGACTGAACAAAAATGAGTCAGCGTAAGATTGAAATTGCAATCTCCAAATTAGCTTTGTGATGAGGGATCTATGGACTGTAATTCAATCATTCCCTTTGTCTATTAGGTTAGATGATGTTCCCTGGGAAAATGGGAGGTTTACATATTTTGCATGCATGATTTATAAGGAAGTCATTTATGGGAGTCATTTCTGTGATAATATTTAGAAAGCTCGTGTGATGAAGTTCAGCTCTTATAAAATTTCACATCAAAAGCAGTTCTCTGAATCCAGTTTCCCATTTTATCTGTTATCTTTTACTGTGACAGTATAAGAATTTAAGTATTATAACTACAAAAAGCAAGGTTAATTTTCTCCCTAAGTAGGTTAAATGTTAAATACGATGATAAATGTATTCTGAAAAAGGAAAAAAAACACACAATTACTTTCAAGGATTCTAAAACAAAATAATAATACTGTTCATATTTCTAAGTTATACTTTCTGTTGTAAAATGAATAATTTTAAACCGCCTTATTTTTATGTGTATATATATTTCACATATAGTATTTTAAAATTGTATATGTATGTATACGTGGGTATTTATACATACATATTATAACTTTGTCTTTGAGAAGACAGCAGAGCAGACACCTGTGCAGTCATGAAATTCTCTTGCTATTGATTTATTCACTCATTCATTCATACATTAAAGATTCATTGAAAGCGTGTGTAGTAAGCATTCTAAGCTCTAGAAATATGAACTTCACAGGTAAGAATCTACTCTCATGAAGTTTTCTATTTATTAAAATTTTTCATGTTTTCATATAATGTATTTATTTCAATATATATTCAATATATTCAATATATTTCAATATAATGTATTTTCCTTGATAGATTTCCGTTTAAGAAAAAATGTCTTCAAATTTTGTTAATAAAATGTGAGGCTTATTAAATCTGCTTCTCTATTTCTTCATTCTGCAAATACTTATTGATCACCTGATATGAACTAAGCCCTTCTGTGGTTATTAAGTGTTTAGTAGGACACTTGAGAGATTCTACTTCCCTCCTCCTGCCACGTGACATACTTTAGCTGCCAAAATCTGAGTGTGAGTTGTGCCTTTTGTTCCTTCTGAATAGATTTAAATGTCAACTGAAATTGCAGCAGGCATGGCAACTGGAGCAATCAATAGTCTGGTGATTTGATGACTGACGGTGACTAGAACCCACGTGAGGCTCACATTGTATGTGTAGACTGGGATGAAGAGCACTTTCTCTGGGCTACGCTGACTTACAGAGAGCACCATGCTGTGTGCTGACAGTTTAACAGTGGGCAAAGCAGGGAATATACCTGCCAACATGGAACTAATGTTCAAGTGATTAAACTTAAAATTAAAAATAAATAATTTGATATAAAAATATGATGATGCATAGCATTAAGTGCTATAAAAATTAACTTTCGTGAGGAGATAAAGAATGGTGGGGCATGCTATTTAAGATGGCAAGGGTAGGAAAGTCATGTCTGCGCAGGGAAGAACTTGATCAGATTTCTGACTTACAGCAAGGCAAGAGGCTTCAGAGGCTGCACTAGCAACAGGGTTGTAAATGGCCTAGCACAAAGCTCCAAAACCAAACCACATGGTAGGGCCTGAGCCCTACCAGTCACTAGCTCTTGCAAATATCCAGAGAAATAATGAGGAAATATAGAAGCTCTGAGGAAGAGCACACCTCATGTGACCAGCATAGAGCCGAGGTGCCCGCAGTGGACCGGGCAGGGGAGACTCGTAGGACGTAAGTGTTTTAAGGTTGTGTGAGTATACACAGCAGGTGCAGTCTTGTAGGCTTTGATGAAGATAAGTGACAGAAAAAGGGTCTGAATTACATGAATGACATGATTTGACTTAGGATTTTGAAAGATAACCTTGCTTGGTAAAGAATAAACTATACAAGGAAAAAAGTTGAAGCTGGTAGACTAGTTAAGGGGCTATTGTAATATTGGGTGGTTGTGACAAAGTTGGTATAACGTGTCACTAAAAGAACATTTTGAGACCCCGCCAATAAGGTTTGCTCTGATGTTTTTGGTTACGAGAGGGAGGGAGTGGGGTGGGGAGAGAGCCAGGGGGAGAGAAGGTGAGAGCTGGGAACAAAGGGAGATAGGAGGAAGAAGGTCTGGAAAGATGGAAAGAAGGAATGCCAGGAGGAAGGATGGGACGTGGAGAATGAGCGTCTGATCTCACTGGGAATTCCAGGGGAGACCTTGCCTGGAGCTATATTAAGAAGTGAATATTCTAACTATCACAGTTATGCTTTTGATACAATGAAGGTTGTCTGAGATTCATGTAGTATACACCTATTAGAATAGAAGTATACACCTGTAGAATAGTATACACCTATAGAAGCTCCTCTGAGCAAAGCATGTGACCAGCATAGAGCCTAGTGTGCCTAATGCTCTGCCCATATTGATGGATTATTATTTCTGGGCTTGCAGGGTAACTCCCAGTCAGCCATCACTGCTGCCACGAGGGCTCTGAGGGTAAACCTGAAGGAGGAGGGAACTGAATCCTTCTGGGGGAAGCCCTCAAACAACTACTTACAGAAGTTGGTGGGGAAACGCCCAACTCCCTGAACCCTGGGACAGACCTGAGATGTGAGTCCCACAGTGGTATCTAGCATTTCCGGGTGAGATTCAGCTTGGATTGTCCAGATTACTGACACGTTTGACAGTGCAGCCTTTCTTTTTTTCTTTCTTCCCTTTCTCACCTCCCTAATGATATTCCCTAGTATCAGCTCCTAAGTAAACTATTTGTATTCTAATTCTTTTCTCAGGAGCTACTGTCTTCACCCAAATGAAGACAGTTTATATAGGCATAAAAACTGATGGAAGTTGAATATTTTCTGAAGTATAACCTAAAGTTTAACATTCTGAAAATCAATCAACTTGCTCTGATGGATGGTAGGTACAATATTGCAGAGATGGTCATATATAATACTCACACGCTGTTTGTAGTTGGGAGCTGCTAGGAAAAAAAAAGTAGCTGTTAAAGTATAAGACTAAAAACACAAGTGCAAGGGTTTGTTTTATTTACTGATAAATCCCAAAGACCTGAAAGAGTCTCTGTCACATACAGAAACTGAGTGTTTTAAAGAACACTTAAGATAAAAGTAGTTCACCTCCATCTGGAAAGGATGTTGTTTTTGATAGAGAATACAGATTTAAGAGGGTATTTACCTGAGCTATGAGGGAGAAAGGAGCTTTCAAGCAAACTAGAGCCGTCAAATGAAGCAATCACAGCAATCAGTCAGATGGCACATGGGAGGTCCCCTCAGCAAGGTAGATGTTAAGAAGTTTTATAGATGCATTAACCAAGGCTAAGAGACGAAAAGCAATTTATTCAGTCCCAAAAATGATGAATGAAAGTAACTGCATTTGAGTTCAGGCTTATCTTTGTTCCCATTCACTCTAGCATAATCTCAGATTCTTCCTGGAACTGGCCTAAATTAGGTAGTTATATTTTAGAGTATTTAGAGTATGAATGTAAGTCTAAATATTTCTTAAAACATATTTTTTTTTAAAGATGGGTGCCTTAATATAATCAGGTTACTATATTAAAATTTCATTAACTGAGAGGCTTGAACAACAAGCATCTATCTGTTACAATTGTAGAGTCTGGGAAGTTCAAGATTATTGGTATTGGTGAGGCTCTTTTCCTGGATTGCAGATAGCTACTGTTTTTCTTGACCTCCCCTGGCAGAAAGAGAGAGATCACTGGTCTCTTCCTCTGCTTAAGGCCACTAAATCCATCATGGAAGGGCTACCCTCAAGACTTCATTCGAATCTAATTACTTCTGGAAGTTTCCACTTGCAAATGTCATTACACTGGGGATTAGGATTTCAAAATATGAATTTTGGAAGGAACCCAGCATTCAGTTCATAGCAAGACGCATACATTAACAGGATTTTCCAGTATTACTTCTCAGGTGTAATTATGGATTTTAACTAAGGCTTAATCTAAAGTCCGAATAGGAAATATATTATGGAATGCTAGATGACATCCAACAGGGTGGGAAGTGGAGGAGGAGGGCTAGAATTTCTTCTTCCCTAGTTGAACAAATAAATGATAACATATAAACAAACAAACAAAATACCATAAAGTTTGATAAATTACAGCACACTAAAATAGTAGTGCCCAAAATTAGCAAGCTGCTATCATAAAGCAAAGTAAAATTCAACTAAAGCAAAGTAAAATTCAACTAACAGGTGTTCCCACCAAGGAGAAAAAAGGGTCATGTCTTTTTTTCCACATGTAGGTAGCTGAAAAGAGTGAGAAAAGATTTTCTCTAGTAAGACTTTCGTAATAGGTCCCTGAGGCTTGAGACCCTAGAGCCGAAACAAAACGAAGAAAAACAAAAACCAAAAAGTGATCAGAGACCTTAGCAGCAGACCAGTGAACCCAAGCTCACTTGCACCCTCAGGCTGAGAAGGCAATTGATACTTGTAGAAGTGAATCTTACGCATCTCCTCAGGTTTTCCATGACCTCAATCAATCTTCCTCTCCTTAGACCAGCGGTTCTCAACCTGTGGATCGTGACAATGAAAATGCATTGTGGCATTAGGAAGGTTGAGAAGCACTGCCTTAGACCCTCTCATTTATCAGACAGCAGCGTGAGTGTGGTATGCGTACTTACTTATTCTGCCCGGCCTCCAGCATAGACAAACACATTCTCTCATGAATCACTATCATAACCTTTTAACCATTGGGAGTACATCAAAATTAAAGCAATGCCATTTGAATTCCATTGTTTGGCCCTGGATAAATGTGATGTATAATATGAGGCATCATATTTTTACAGAGGACATCTCCTATTGTTTTTAGTATTATTTATTTATAAATCATTCTCTCCTTGTCTAAAAACCATGTTTCTACTATCTGGAATTCCCAAAGTCTAATCTTATTTATATTTCTTTACATACCAAGGAGATTTTTTTTTTTTTTTGCAGTTTTTGGCCGGGGCTGGGTTTGAACCCACCACCTCCAGCATATGGGGCCGGGGCCCTACTCCTTTGAGCAACAGGCACCCTGTTATTTTGTGACATCTAAAACACACTCATTTGCTGTGTACCACATAGTTTGGAACCTAACCACACAATGTTCATACAGTTCTCTAAATGTTTGTCTCCTGAGAGAGTACAAGTAATTCAATTACTAAAGTACTAGTTTATTCCTTTTTGTATCAGCAACAGTATTGATGTGACCACTATTATACTTCTCAGTATAACTGGTGGTACTGGGCACAATGCCTTGTTCATAATAAATTCCAATATTGGTTGAGTTAATGAATAAATGAATAAGTACTTGCTGAGTTGAAATAAAATTAAATGCATACTGGAATAGAATTTCTATTGGTAGGAACTGTTGAAACAAATTTTGTTGACTAAGCTGTTCAAATGCCATTAGATGGCATTCATCCTTAGATGTCCATCATTGAGAAAGTGCTACCTGCCAAGTGCTATGTTAAGAAATTTACTTACACCATCACACTTAATCTTTACAATAACTGTAAGGAAATAATGACTCATATTTTCATCATTTGCAAGTGACAGCAAAGTCAAATCAAATAGACTTAAACGACCAGTGATTGTGGCAAAACTTCATTCTAGGTCCATATAAACAATGGTCTGGCTCCTAGCATGACATTATCCAGGTAGGACCTGGTCATGGCTGCCAACAGCTTAGGGTTTCCACTCTTGGTTGCAAATATGACTATAGTTACAGGCAAAATAACCCCATACCTTCAAATGCTGAAATGCTGAAAAACTTTGTTTCAAGGAGTCTAAGTATCTTTCCAGATGAGTGGCATCCCCATGCCTGGACCAATCACTGTAATGATTAGGGTGGGGTGTAACAATTGACTTCATCTTATCAGGATCTCTTGAAATGGAGTGGTGTCAAAACCTGGAATCATGAAAACTGATCAAAGAAATAAATTGACAGAAATATCAAGGTATGCTTATTAAAGATTGGAAATTGACACTGCAATGCAAAATAAAATAAAACCACTGTATCCATTACTTCTGTTGTAAAGATAAAGAAACAATGCTACAAAGGGTTAATGTCACTTTTCCTAAATTACCCAGTTAACATTGACAAAAGCATAATTCAAAATCAGATAAGTTGGGTGGTGCCTGTGGCTCAAAGGTGTAGGGCACCGTTCCCATATACTGGAGGTGCAGGGTTCAACCCAGCCCCGGCCAAAAACTGCAAAAAATAAAAAATCAGATATGTTTCCAACACCAGGATATACTGTTTCCCTGAAATATTTATTCACTGTTCTTGGTTCTGCAATTTGCCATCCCCAAATTGCTTCTAATCTTGGGGGCTTTTTGCCATGAAAGATTATCCTGTCTCCTCTCAGTATTAGTATAAATTCATTTTACTTTTATTGTACATCATCATCAGAATGACATGTCTCTATGCCGCCATTCATTTCTATTCAACACATAAAATCTTTAGTCATTTCATAATTGTCCTTCCAGCAGCTGATGCACTCAGTTATACTCTAGGAATGTGTTGATTAAAGAAAACAGGGACGAGAAAAGACAGTAAGAAATGACTTGTCCATTAACAGTGACAGAAAATTATTAGAAGATGTATTTGTGACAGCAGAAATATTAGAACAATTAATCAATGCATTCATTGTAAGATCTGTTTTTTATTCAATAACTTTTGTGATAATCCCATAGTGATAGTTTAAGAATATTAAATAAATCGGTGAGTCCATTTTGTTTGAATATAATTTTTGCATTCTGATAACACATGAAAATAAAACAAATTGTTTACTAGCAGTTTAGCTGAATACTGCATATAAAATGAATTGATGAGTACATGTAAAAAGTGTCATAACACTTCATTAGTTTAATTTAAGTCATGTTAAATATATCTTAATTTTGGTCAAAGCATACATTTTGAGGAGGCCATTTTTCATAATGCAAATTAGACCCATTAAAACCAAAGGTATTTCCTTTGTCTAATGCTTACCACTAATTCCAAAGAGAAGTTTTAAAATTAATTTTTGGTATCTTTTTGGAATCCAGCTGCTGCTTTTCATCCAACCTTAACTAGAAAAAGATTGCTTCACTGATGCTTCATATCCAAGATGAGATTAAATAGTTTTCACCTTGATGTTATGAATACACACTAATATTTATGAATATTCCTATTTGAATGAAAGTGTAAGTTAATTTAGTCAACCTCAAACTTTGAATGGCTTCCATTTTATTAGCAGAATTAAAATGCCTGATTATTCCTGAAACAAAATCGTTAAAGAAAAAAGAATGTGTATATGGATTTGTATTTAAAGATCATATGCCTGGATCAGTTAGAGAGAGGATCCCTAATTCAAGGAAGCTTGACAAGCCATGTGAATCAGGAAGAGGCTGACTGTCACCAAGCTTAGAGACTAAAGTACCCAGTTAGTTACCAAGCCACACAGGCTAAAGCTTATTCAAAATCTGAGGAACTGAGTTAATCATCAAATTTGAGTTGGTCTTGTATAAAACCCGGCTATAGAGATTAGCACTTTTTGACATGGGAAGGTAGCTAAATTTAAATTGCAAGGGAAAATCATAAGTCACTGGTGTGGTAATATTTATAATTTTGATATTATTACAAAGTATTTGTCAAAGTTCTCATAACACGACCATTAGGGAGTCTTGCAGAGCATGCAATATTAGATTTATTAAGCTTGTTCAATAAGGAAGAACACTCTCCTTAACAAAGGGACAGTTATGGCTTATGGGACTTGTTTTGTCTCAGTACTAGGATTGTTTGAGGACAGATGGTAATGGATGAGGTCTAGCCAGGGATAGTCGGAATTTGTGAAGTAGGCAAATGCTGCAACTCTCCAGCGTCCTTTTTCTGGAACACTTGAATCATGCAGTTTGTGGCGTTATCTGCTAAGTCAGTTTGTGATTGTATCTAGAAAAATACACGTGCGGATGAGCTGAAACTAAAATAATTTGAGCTTAGGCAGCTTGACTGCAGGACACAGCCTGTCTAGTTTACCTATTTTGCAAGTCACAGTGGAAATTTGTGGTTTGTCTTTCAGTTCTTACCTAATACTCAGTATAGTGCCTTCTCTTCTCACTTAAATACTTAACAATTTATGAAAAAGTCAAAATAAACCATGATATTCTTTATTGTATTTGGCTAGTGATTGTTAGGTCTTATTCTAGATTTCCTCTTTCATGCAGGTTTTAACTTTGAGCACACTTTTTACTTGGTCCAAAATATATCATAATGTAATTTCTGAATAAATTCTTCTCAAATGTACATTTCTTCAATGTTTTTAAAGTTTTGAGTTTTGGCCAGTATCTTAAATACTTATACAAAGGTTCTCATTCACATTCAAGACTACTAAAATTGCGAGATAATTTGGGAGAAAACAAGCATTTACTTTTTATTGATTATTGTCTTTTGAAGTTTCTGGCCAGGGCTGGGTTTGAACCCACCACCTCTGGCATATGGGGCCAGCACCCTATCCCTTTGAGCCACAGGTGACACCCTGATTTTTATTTTTTAATTAATTTTTATTAAACATGTATTATCATGTAAAGTCATCATGAATTTTTGTTTCTTATCTTTGGCACTAAAATAAACATATGTTGTCTTGGGTCATAGCAGCTTTCTTTAGAAATGTTCCCTAGATCTCTGAAGATATATTTATTTTCCTCTGCAGTTAATTGTCCTCCAGAGGAAAGGCTTGATAAGTACTACTGTTTCAGAATCATATTATCAAATAAAGAAAATGTATTTATATAAACTTCATAAGGTTTATTATTTTCTAATGTTTCAAATATTTGGGCCTCATAATTTTCATGGTGCTAACCAGTATTTTATTAGAAAATATTGCAAAGAGGACATATTGCATAAAATCAGGACAAAAATACACGTTTGTGATTATAATAAAAACAGACATAATTAAGTCATGGTCTTTACATTTCATTAGTTCATATGACATAATATTGGTAATTTTTGTCCTTATCCTGCCAGTGTAGCTGGCTTAACAGTCTTATCTTTGTGAAGTTCCAGCAGAGAATTTTGACTGGTGTTAATAAACAAATTACTACTGGTGTCAGTCATCATATTTTTGCCTGATAAGAGACAACGTCAAAGTGATAGTTCTAAAATGTATGTTACTGAGTTATTGGAGCAGCGCAGTGAAACTTTATACTTCATTTGTTTTTTAAAAAATGTAACCTATAAAAAAAAAGATATGTAAGCTATAAATATTTATAATATTATGATAGATTTGATGGCTAATTTGTTTCATTTCCAACATTGAAACTCTCACATATGTCTATTTATTACTGATACTTTAACTTGAAATTTTAAGTTTTGACAAGATGTGAGAAATTAGAAGACATTACAATAAATAAGGAACTTAATGAGATCCCCCTGTAAGACTTGGCGGGTCTGTGGCCTATTTTTTGTAGTTGTCATTATTTTGTTTTTTCTTTTCCTTCTTGAAAGCAAACTAATCAATAGCTATGGAAAGACACAGTATTTCTATGTTGGAAAATAAAATACTGAATTCTGTAGTAAGCTATGGAATACACAGTCTATATCTTTACCAAGACTTTCGTTTAGCAATCCATGACATCAAACTCAAAAGTTCCATACAGTTTGCCAAGGTTTTTGAATAATTTTGAGTTGACTATTTTGAGGCAGAACCTAAAATTATGAGAGTATGAAATTCCTTTTATAACTAAAAACACTTTCTGTTGCTTCAAGAGAGATTTTATACCTGGTAGCAGGGAAGAATCATGGAGTGTGTGTGTGTACAAGCATGCACCTCTTTCATTCTCCTCTTGAATATACAGCAAATGTAACCCTAAGTCTCCCCGTTATGGAACAGCTTGAGTTGCTAGGAAACATAATCAGCATGAGTATTTATACATCTTTGTCTACTACTTGTATACCCTGCATCAGAATCATGAAACACATCTGGGGTATAATATTTTGAAGGAAAATGAAAATCTATTTACCCCCGCTTAAAATACATGCTATCTATCTCCACCCAGAGCATTTGAAAAAAAATGGGAAAACCAAACCAGTTGGGAAAGTTTGTGAGAATAATAGTTTCATTTTGTTGGGTGAATTACTGAGATTTCTAATCTGAGGGTAAAGAAAAGACTGACGCTAATGAAAAAATAATGTCTGTAGTAAAATGAGTGAGCTCTGGTTTGAAGGATAGCAGGCAGAATGGCTTAGGAATTTCAGATACACAGGACTAAAAATGGAGATGTTTCCCCTTCTTAAATTTATTTTCAATCTCTAGGTTAGAGCCTCAGGTAATACAAAAGCTTTCTAGGTGACTTCCATCTCTGGAGAGTGTTGAACACAACTAAACTGGAAAAATAAGTGTTAGATTTGCCAGGAGACAGGGATATAAGATAGAGATGGAGAGATAAAGAAAGAATGAAAAGGAGAGAGAATGAGAGATGGGGGCAGGAGTGATCTGGAAACTTATAAAACATTGGTATTAGAAATTGTATGGTTCTAGCACTTGGGTATTTTTTTTATGACTTTAAGTGACCTAGAGTACAAAGACAACCCTGAGATTCTTAAGCCCAAATGAGACCTTCAGCCCCGATGAGACCTTACCCCAGATGAGACCTTAGCCCAGATGAGACCTTACCCCAGATGAGACCTTCACCCCAGATGAGACCTTACCCCAGATGAGACTTTAGCCAAGATGAGACCTTACCCCACATGAGACCTTCACCCCAGATGAGACCTTACCCCAGATGAGACTTTAGCCCTGATGAGACCTTACCCCAGATGAGACCTAGGCCCAGATGAGACCTTACCCCAGATGAGACCTTCAGCCCAGATGAGACCTTAGCCCAGATGAGACCTTACCCCAGATGAGACCTTCAGTCCAGATGAGAGCTTTCAGAAATTGGGTATAAAAGATGGATCATTTTCTGCCATATAATGCCTATTGCATATCGAGTGCTTTAATTATTCTTTTGTTTAAATTAAGCAACTCTCTACAGTATAGTTTAAAAGAGTGGAGAGTAGAACATTACTCTCAAGTGGAGAGTAGAACATTATAATTCCCATATTGCTGGAAGACAGATCCAGCTATAAAATATAGGAACACCACCCTGACAAGGGCCTAAACTCTGTGCCCCATAGGAACCAATGATATGAATTGCACCCACTGGGTCAAAATGTACCACAGGGTAACACTTGTTCTTCTTAAAAATTTACATGCATGTCAAAGATTAAATAACGGTAAGTAGCTGGGTTCATCTCTTGCTTCTTTATTCTGTTCCAGACATCTACTTCTCTGTTTTTGTGCCAATACCATGCTGTTTTGATCACTATCGATTTGAGGTATAGTGTGAGGTGTGGTAGCGTGATTCCTCCTGCTTTATTTTTATTTTTGAGTAATGTCTTGGCTATTCGGGTTTTTTTCTGATTCCACATAAAACTAAGTATTGTTTTTTCAAGTTCTTTAAAGTATGACAATGGAGCTTTAATAGGGATTGCATTGAAATTATATATTGCTTTGGGTAGTATGGACATTTTAACAATGTTGATTCTTCCCAGCCATTAGCATGGTATGTTTTGCTATTTGTTAACATTCTCAGCTATCTCTTTTCTTAGTGTTTCATAGTTCTCTTTACATAGATCTTTCACGTCCTTTGTTAGATAAACTCCCAAATATTTCATCTTCTTTGGCACTACTGTGAATGGGATAGAGTCCTTAATTGTTTTTTCAACTTGACTATTGTTGGTATATATAAAGGCTACCAATTTATGGATGTT
>CAUYPK010008136.1:0-11587 GCA_963574355.1 Loris lydekkerianus | reverse complement strand
GGAAGGAAGGGAAGGAAGGGAAGGAAGGGAAGGCAGGGAAGGAAGGGAGGAAGGGAAGGAAGGGAGGAAGGGAGGAAGGGAAGGAAGGGAAGGAAGGGAAGGAAGGGAGGAAGGGAAGGAAGGGAGGAAGGGAAGGAAGGGAAGGCAGGGAAGGAAGGGAAGGAAGGGAAGGAAGAAAAGAAAGAAAGAACATGGGAACGTAGCAAAAAGAAAACACAGGCTCGACACTTCTGCGTTAAGGGATTTTAGAGTCTGTTAAGTCTCCTGACTTTATTCTCACTGAGGGTGGGGGCTGGGTGGTCTTAGATGATGTGGCCCCCACTGGGAACATCAGGCTTCTGGCTTCCCTATGAGCCCCCTTCCTCTGAATGTCCTGGATCCCTCTGGGGTGTGAGGGGGAGTGAGGTTGAGCGGGTTGAGACTGGGAGGCTCGGATGAAACTCCACCATCTGAAAGCTTATGCTTTAAAGAGCACTGCCTGAATCGCTTATGACGTGGCTTCTTCTCAAAAGACAGTCAGCAAGAATGCTCTGAGCAACAAGAGGACACAAATGGAAAAGTGGAAAGCAATTCTGGTAACACTGGAGGCTCCCACCCAAATCTGTTGTGATTTTTCTGTTTTGCAACGAGCTAAGTGGCTCAGAAAAGGGCCCCAGCCTTGCTGCAGGGAAGAAAGGTCCATGGTTAGGATGGGAAAACAGGAGCTGGTAGCAGGGAGGACAGGTGTGCAGGGAAAGGTTAACCTGGTGGAGTTCCAGGCAGGGGACTCAGGCTGCATGATGGCCATGTGCCCACCGACACACACAGCAGCTTCATATGACAATGACTGGGCACTGGGCCTTCACACTGCTGTCTGGGAGACATCCCCAGCGTGCAGCTGAGGAGAAGTGGGACTCCGTGTTCCTGTTCTGCAGAGGAGAGATGACCACGATCCTGGGACAGTGGCATCAGAGATGGAGCTCAGCCTGGCCCTCAGATTTGGGAACTTCCCCGGGGCCAGCTCCACTCACCTGCATGGATGCTGGTCTCCTCTCTCAGAACTTTCCCTGGTCTCCTCTCTCAGAACTTTTCCCTCTCTCACCCAATTTCCACCTCCGAACCTGGCAGGTGACCCTCAGCTCACATTGTCCTCCTGCCCCAGGTGTGTAAATGACCCCAGCTGAGACCCAGTGGCCCCCAGGACACTGTCCTCACCGTGAGCAAGTGGCCCTGGGGGCAGGATCACTGTCTTGACTCCACCAGAAATTAAATGTGTGTGTGGAGGGGGCGGTTCACTTCTCCCAGATGCTGTCACCTCCTCTGCAGAATCAGGGTGAATTTACACTTCAACGTTATTACTGAGAAGATTCGGATGTCATCTGGTTTCCCACACACTGTGTGCGGATTTTCACTGCGCCAGAGTCCAGGTAGGAGAGAAACTGACAGGGAGACGCCTTGGATGAGGGCTCTGAGTCTGGCATCCCTGAAGGGTAACACCAGCTCCGATCTCCCTGCAGGGGTGCACATCCCTGCCCAGGAGAGGGGTGCAGATCCTGCCCAGGAGAGGCAGATGAGCCGTGGGGGCTTTCCTTGCTTTGGGCAAACTGCTTAACCTTGTGCACCTCAGTTTTGTTGCCTATAAAATAAAAATAAACACTGCACCTACTTGGTAGGATTGTAAAACCCAAGAGACTTGATGTCTTTGCCAGGTAAAAAGTAGGCAGGTAAGTTGATAGGCCCTCCACCGTCTTGTGATAGGGTGAAGACACAGCAGGTGGGGGCTGCTGCTGCCCCTCAACACCCCAGTCAGAGAGAGGCAGAATTCTCCAGAGTCAGAAAACGGTGCATGCAGGGACCCTGAAAGACAGACCACACTCTCACACACTGTGCAGAGAGCAGGCAGGTGGCTCCCTGTAGAGGAATGGACATCATGCTTGTAAAGGACAGTTACTGATTTTTATCACATTAAAAGGAAAGGCTGAGAACAGGACAGTCCCCTGGCAAGCCTAGAGACGTTTTGTGACTGGGGGGCAATCCCCTAAGGAACTCAGTGTTCCGGAATGAGATAACATCGGCCACTCACTAGTAAGCATGTGATAAACACTGATGCTTAGTAGTTCTTCATGAGGGTTGTGGGGAAAGAACACGTGACAATCCTTATGCACGCAGCCCTCGTGTGTCATTACCTTAACTCTCCACACCTGTTGTGTATAACCTTACTATTAATAAATAGCCATTGTGGAGGAAGCTCGGGGCTACCCTGACACTAAGGTTAGCCTGCCTCCTACAAGCTTGTACTTCTAATCCGTGTCATGCCTGGTTCCTTCCTGTGGCGACCGAGACCAGGGCCTTAGGGGTCACGACAGCTCCCCTTCTCACAACAATGTCCTGGCACCCGGGACTGCACCAGGTCACCCCACACGTCATCCCGCACCGTCCCCTCTCCTGGCTGAAGTATCTGGTTCAACACTGAGCTCTTCACATGGCAGATCAACTACAGCCCTCGCCCCAGCTATCTGCCAACTGTGGGCAGGACGCTCCATCCCCATAAGAGTCCACCCCATGCTTTTTGTCTTTTTCTTAGATATAAACTCAGAAGTCCTTTCTGGATAACTAATAAAAATGGGAAGCAGAGGCCAGAGACATTGGCAGCTGTGACTCTAGGTGGTCTCAGTAAACAATCCCACCCACAGAGTGAAGGGTTGTTGGCAGGTGTTTCCAGCCACATCTGCCTGCCCCTAAAGCCAGCGCCCCCTGCAGGCCACTCCCTGCCTAACCCTTATCTGGTCGGAGTCACACGCAGCTGGGAGCCTTGACGGAGCCACCTCCTGGCCACCCTCCTGGCCAGTCCCATGACCAGTGCTACTACTAATAATAGAAATACTTACAGAAATATATGACTGATGATTTGACCACTTCCCTCCCCAGGAGCCAGAGTACGTAATGTAGAAATCTGCATGACGATGCACGGAAAATGCTGCAGTGGCGTTTTGTCCCATAGCTTGGCTTTCTAAAAGTTTAGAAGTCTGGTCCTCTAATACTGAGCATCAGATTCAAAACAGGAACCTGGGAGAAGGGAGCCTCCCTATGGATCCCAGCTAAATCAACTTCACCACTTTCCTGATAGGAAAACTCATCTGTACCACAATTTTCGCCATTTACCTGGAGTTTAGCAATTCACCTGAAGTCTCCAAGACGCAAAAAGTGGCAGCGTTGTGACTCAAAACAGGTGGCAATCTCCTGACACGCTAATCACCTCTCCCCTTGATTCCCTGGCCTGCTGACCACCCTGTGCAGATGAAGGAGGAACTCAGCTTGGACAACAACATACCTTACCAAAGACGATTGGAACTAAATAATGGTTTTACCCACATATATGAAGAAATTAGAGTAAGTAGACATTTCTGCTCATCTAGGAGGTGGAGGACGCTAAAGAAGTGAAGAGTGTCCTGTTTTTTTCATCTGATGTATTAAAATGTGGATGCGCTAATTAATACAATGTCAAAAAAAGACAAAGTATCAAAGAAAAAATACACCCTTGACATTTTTTTAAAAAATTTTCCTAAAGAGAAGAACAACGGCACAGGAAAGTTGACCTTTACATTAACACAAAACTAGAGATTGATGTAAGTGGTATCATTTTTCAAACAACTAGGACTAATTTACTTTTAGTTATTTTGACATTCTTGTCTGTTCTATATTTATCCTAGAATGGGGCTCCTGGGTCCCTGACACTACATTAATTCAGAGAGCTTCTCCTCAAATTAGGGACCACATCCTACTCATTTCCAAGTGTTACATAAAATCAAAACTAGTCCAAGGCACTGCTTCCTGCTTATTTTATATTAAATCCCCTCATCTCTATACAGCTATTTTGATACAGGCAGAGGAGCAAAATAAAATAACTGAAGTATATTAAATAACCATGCAGCTCATCTCTAGGAATTAAATTTTAACATGGAGTCTCCTTATACCTAATACCAATTGCTTGTCATGGGAGAGAGGAATATTTCTGTAAAGAAGAACATCGTCTTTATGGTTTTAAATAACACATTGCTTCTACCAGAGTAAAATGGGCTTTTTAATGTTACGGAAAGGTATTTTTTTCTTTACGAAGGAATTTTTCTACTGAGTCCTTATATTTACCTATTGAAGGAATAAACAAAAATAAATACAGATTCTCCAGCATTTAGCTGGAACTTAAGCGTGGTATTTCGTTGTCTGGCCAAATATTTGTAGGGCAGATCAGAGCACGCACATGAAGATACTACTTTAAATAAACAACTGGTTATCTAAATCTCTGAGGCCTGCAAAGTGAAGCTCAGCGTTTCCCAGAAACGGGCAGCCGGCTTTCCTGCAAGAGTCTGCACAGAGGTCTGTTCTTGGGTCCATAAATCCCCAGGAGTCTGACCCGCTGGCTGGAGATGTCATGAGGGTCATACTTCCTCACCAACACCAGATACCACCAAGTGACTGCACTCTGCTTCGGGCCATCAGAAATCAGGGAATAAAGTTTATTGTACAGAACCCAGTCTCTCGCTGTGGTTTATCCATCCCTGTAAGTTGTAGGAGCTGCTCCCGCTCCTGAGGCTCTTTCACAGTTATTACAGACATGCCTGTTTCTAAAGCTCTTGTTAAAATGAGCAGCAGAAAGCACGTCTTCAGAGGACTGTTTCTCTCTGTGCACTTTCCCAGTGCTGCTATTTCTCAGCACCTGGCTTCAGGGCTCTGCGGTGCACGAGGGGCCCCTTCCTGGGAGGGACCTCCCTTTCCACCAGTGCTTGGGGCCCGACCCTGCCAATTCCGTCAAGCTCATGATCGAACCTCCATAAATGTTTGTTGGCAAATGTATGATTCAGCAATGAACTAGTCTTCCACAGGGAAAACTCAGCGAAGGTGAGAGTCTGTGGGGCTGATAGACACTTTTTAAAAGATACTTTTCTTGCATTGGCTGCTGCTGAACTAAATCGTTCACTTGACAAGGGAGATAAATTAATTTTTTTGACTCGTCACAAAGCAATACAGTGGAATACTTTAACTTGGATGTTTTTAAAGTAAAATATAAAACAGGAAAAAAGAGTAAGAGAACAAAGACTCAAACTGGTCTTCTCTAAGAAACAAAACGCAGCAATCCTGACCGGCAGCCACCCTGAGTTTACGAGGAAGCGCAGGTATTTTCCAGTCCCACCAGCAGTGTCACTAAAGATTCCCCACTGCAGTTTTCTACCTGGCGACAGGAGATACCGGGCGTCCTGTGTCATTCAGCCTGGCCGCTGCTTGAGTGTCCTGCTCAGCAGCTCCTCCGCCCGCCGCATCCCACCTTTGTAGCCTTCTGTGTTTGGAGAGTGCTGTTACATATGAGGGATGACTGTCTCCACCAGAATCTCATGAGCCTCTGAGCATGGTTTGAACCTGGGTCACCCAGCAGGCAAGCTTCAGGGCACTTTAGATTAAATTATTTCCTCTGAAACAACAGCCGTCTCACCTATCCAGTGGGATAAGCCAATCAAAGAGGTGTGTTTTATTGGGAGTCAAGAAAGAAATTGGCAATGGGTTGAGAGACTTTCATGTGTGCTGATTATTAGGAACAAAATGGCTAATGTTATGTTGTGTGAATCATCAGTGACTGGCTGTGAGATGCCTTCAAACAGCAGTGGCTTGTCAGCAGCGAGCTTTGTGGGGAACAGCTTCACTGTCTGATCACTGGGAAGATCTCTAGAAAGTGAAACGGGACCCCCGTCAGGCCACAGCTCACACTGCCCTTTCAGGACAGACGGGACGTGGAAACTGGTGTTCTGTGCTGATGGTGTTTGGGGGAACAGAGCCATACCACATTTCTACAACCCCCATATGTTTTCCTTACAAACAGACAGGCTGGTCCAGAGTGTTCATTATTTGTGCAATAGTCCTAATTGTTTACATAACCCTCGCAGTGTCTGTAGTGGTGAATGGTGACATGCCACCAGCAGGTGATTCCAAGAGTGCAGAGGAGGAACAGAGCTGCTACTCAGAATCTGAGCCATTCACGGTGCCAATCATGGTGCCAACTAATGTCCACAAATGAGATTCTGCAAGCGAGGTCACCTGCTTGGTCCTGGTGCAGTGCCTGGCCCTGGTGGTGGAAGAGCACAGGACAGGAGCTGGGACTGTTCCCAGCTGTTCTTTCCAGCTCTTGGTCTAACCACACACACCCTGCACTGTCAACTGAGCAGGTGTTTGAACAGCGGGTCCTGAGTGAGGGTGATGCTGGGACCTCACGACCTCTCCCTGACTTCAGGCACCCTGCTCCTGGAGGTTCCCCTTGAAGAACTGGAGAAAGGCTAGAGGGGACTTTGGGGTGGACAGAGACCCTGTGCTCACCCACTGGCAGGTCTCTCTGGCCCTGGGGTTCACACCAGTATCTGGGCTGCCTCTCCAGAGACCAGAGGCTGCCACCACCCACATGCTCCTGAGCCTCAGACCACAACCCAAACTTTAGACACCCAGAGGGCAGTACCAACAGAGAAATGTCTAGACTCCAACAGAAAGATTTTCCATCTTCCTTCTAAGTTCTTCCAGATTTTCACGGGGACTCTCCTCATTGCAGGCCTCTTCACATGCTTAGGGTTAACTCAGTCCTTGACAGCATCAAACATCTGTACGGAACGAGCAGCAATACCTGCTTTAATGAGAACTCACAGAGGATGCAAAACCTCCCAGGGGATGCAAACCCTCCCAGGGGACCCAAACCCTCCCAGGGGACACAAAGCCTTCCAGAGGACGCAAACCCTTGTGTGAGTACAGTGAGCACATGGCCATGCTGATGCCCTGAACCTTCCCTGGGTGTGAGCATTAAGCCATGTGACTCCCTTAGTTTCAAGAATATATTACATGCTTACCATGGAAAGAATAAAGGGAGGAGACAGTCATTACGCATTTAACAAAGTGAACAGTGACAACGCCCAGGACTGAGGGCAGTAGTGAATAAGTGTGGTCAGGACCAGAGCTGTCAGTGCACAATGCCATCCCCATCCCCCGAGGACTTGCTACACACCAGGAGCCCCAGGGCAGCAGGGTGAGCGGCTGTACTTGGTGGGGGCAGCATCTGGACACCTGCTGTCTGAAAATTACCCTGGGCATTACCTAAAAAGATATCACACATACAAAAGTAAAATATGTATTCACTTTTATTTGATCCTCAAAAATATCTCATTATTTATTTCAATTTAAATTCACTTCTTCTTGGGATGTCTTTAACATAAATCTATCTTGGAGCCTGGTTTCCATGAAGCTGTTGGTGTGGCCACACCCCCGCCTCTTTTGGTGGGGGTTACTGGGACCCTTTCTGTTGCTCACATCCAGGTCCCTCAGCCATAAACGTTTCCTGGGAATCCATCCTATCCAGCCTGAAGTGCTCCTTGTCTGAATTGGGTTCCAGTCCCACCAAGGCTCTTAACACAGCCCAGAGCAAGTTAACTTGGAGCTAAAAATCTGGATGAATTTGTTAAAGCTGTGATTGGCTGACCTCTTTTTCTACCTAAGAACCATGATAGGCTCATCCTTTTAAATATTAATCTATTTTTAATACTGAAGGTCTTGACAGTTCCCAATGGTGCGTGCTTGCCCACTGGCTAAATTTTTTTTTTTATTGTATGAAAGTTTTTTGTTTTTTGTTTTGTTTTTTATTGTTGGAGATTCATTGAGGGTACAAGAAACCAGGTTACACTGATTGCATTTGTTAGGGAAAGACTGTCTTACAATCGTGTCTTGCCTCCAAAAGGTGTGGTGCACACCAAGACCCACCCCCTCACTCCTTCCCTCTCTCTGCTCTGCCTTTCCGCACCCCTCCCTCCTTCTTTCTCTCACTGGCTAAATTTGATATCAGTGTTTGAGCAGGATGAATTGGACGAGCAAGAGAAAGCTGAGATGATAAGCCCAAAAACAGACTCACCAGAAAGACCTCACACCAAACACACCCTGAGCAAGTGTTTCTGCGCAGGCCATTTGGTACTACCCAGCTTTAAGTGGAGCGTCCCAGAAGCACTTGTGAGACCTAGTGCAGGAGCACACCGCATCCCCCCAGAACAAGCCATTTCCAGTCTGCACCCTCCTCTCTCACCCAAAGGACAAAGGCAGCCCAGGGAGCCACCCACCCTAGGATCTCCCTGTGTCACATCTGTCCCCAGAGAGGAGCTGTTTGGCTTCTGATTCCCAAATCCCAGCCTGTGCTTCCTCCTTCGGCTTCATCTTGATGCTGTAACCATCTCCAGCGTTCCCGGCATTCCTGTTCTGGTCCCAGGGGAAGCCGATTGTGTCCCCACACTTTCAGGCACTACTGCACACTGCTGCATGCTGTCTTGGTCTGGGATGGGCAGCTGTTGACAGAGAAGTGGACCTGAGCCACAGCCCAGAGGCCACCCCAGCTGCAGGACACAACTCCCTGGAATGATTGAGCTGGGCCACCCTCTCTGCCCCGGAGCTGGTCTGGCCAAGAGGGCACAGTGTGGATGAGACAAATGTTTCTTTTCTTTATTATTTTTTTTTTATTATTAAATCATAGCTGTGCACATTAATGTTATCAAGGGGCACCATACACTGGTTTCATGGACCATTTGACATATTTTCATCACACTGGTTAACATAGCCCTCCTGGCATTTTCTTAATGAGACAAATGTTTCTTGAGGTCCCATCAGGGTTAAGGCACCATGCAAGGGCCACAGTGGATAAAGCAGGCTCTAGACATGCGGCCATCATGTCTGCCTCCTGAGCAACGGTGGTGGGTCAAGTTTAAAGCAGAAATAAGCCCTCAGATGACCATCTGAGGGACCAGAGCACTGACAGGCCGTGCCAGAGACACAGAAAATCAGTGGCACAGTCTCTCCCTCCTCAGGCCAATGTGCAGACACAAGTGGGTATTCTACAGTCAAAATATTGGTTCCTGATTAAGCATATCAATTATTTAGTGATATAATTAATTTGAATGGTATTAATAAGTATCTGTGTGATCTTAAGTTGGACCGGTCACTTAAATCCTCTCCTCTTTCTTAGTTCCTCCGAAGGATATTAAAATTGATGAGCTTTAAATTCCCTTATAACATTATGATTCTAAGGTTCTCAGGTATTCTCAGCAATAATAATAGAAATCAGAGTCCTTACGCCTGCTCTAATTGTGGTGTAATTACGAAGCAGATGATGTGAGAGAGGTAGAGGCCGGCGACAGCTTCCTACTGCGGAGACTTGAGCCCCTGACGCTTCCTCTCCAAAATGGATTTCCAGTTTGGATTGGCACCGTGATTGCGAGACGCTGTTATTCTGCATCCCACCGTCTGCTAAGTGGTGTTTAATTAATCACAGGACATGCTGATTCATCCCTTGCCAGAGCCTCATTCAGGAGGGCAATGTCCATTCACGTCAGATCCACTACGGTTCTTAACTAAAGGAGCTCTGCAGCTTCTTTTTGGGACCGAGCCCTCAGGGAAACGGGTCCTGCAGGGACTTTGTTTTGTCTATTGGAGATGGCATGTACCTGTTCACTTAGCACCCGTGTGTTTATGTACTTTAATTTATCAATGATGATTTGGGGAAATCCATAGGTAATAGGATCCTATCTGAAAAACTATCACTCTAGTGGCAAATAGAGAGATGATTTTCCCCTCTGGGAAGCACATTTACTCCAGCCTTTGGGGAAGATAGAGTTTTGAACAATTAAAAAGGTGTATTACAGATTAGGATGCACTTTTCCCAGAAATAACCTTGCTGGCTGGACCACAGCAGTGTCCTTCCTCGTAGAACATATGCTCAATTCTGTTGGAAAAGCCATTGATTTGCTCATTAGAAACAGCAGTTGCATGAGCCATCCTGACGAGCTTTGCAACCTGGGAGCCCGGCTCTCTCCCCTGGGCTCTCAGGACAGCGTCCTTTCTGGTCTTGGCAGCTGTGGAGGCAGGACAAGTGGGTCTTGGTCCCAGCGTGCAGCCTGTAGAGCTCTCTCCCTGGCTGGACGGGATGTTTCCAGCCATCTACTCCAAAGCATCGCAGAGGGGATGTTTCTAAATCACAACACTATGTAGAAAGTGACTTTCTGCGTCATTTTCTTTCTTTCTTTTTTTTCTGATTTGATGTTCATTATTCCAAGCCTCAGAAAAATGACAGAACCCCAGACAGAGGCAGGTGGGAGTGGCTGAGAATGCTGGGTTCTATCTCACGTTCTTTTTGGTCTTTTTAAAAGACTCTTTGCTGGGCTTTTGCTAAACTAAAATCAATCCCTAAACAAACATTGCATTTCTTCTCCTCTTGATTCCTGCTACTTTGGGGTGTCAAGATGCTTTGGTTACGAGGATTCTGTACAGACAGACATGCCCATACTGATACGTGTAAGATTGCTCACTCACACATTAGGGTTTCCCAACCCCAATGCTAGGACCTCATTTGGGGTGAAGTGACTTCATGTTGGGGGCCCATCTGGCCCACTGTGAGATGATCCTCTGGGGTCTCCTCACTGAGCAGCCCCCACCCTCCAATGCCTACCACATCCCCACTCCACTCTGATAACCACAAATCTCTCCAAACATTGCCAAATACCTCCCGGGATGGAGGGTAGGGTGGGCAGTGCTGCCTCTGAGTGAGAATTACTGGTTTATAGACATTTCTTTATCAGGAAATACACATACAATGTAAATATGCCTTTTATCCTAAAGATAAGTAAAAATTCATTTGATTTCTACCATGGGGTTAGCTGTTGGTGAATACCAAGAAGCAGCAGATTTAAGAGCCATTTTTGGGTCCATGTCTTACTGGCCACGGCGCACCATGGTTGCCATAGTCCAGCCACCGGCACTGGGATCATCCTCCCAGTCCTGACTTGCCTGTTGGCTACGCATTTGAACATGAGGAGTTCCAAGCACAGAAAGGGAACATTGTTCCACGTCTCATCTTCAGATTTCTATCCAACTATTTTTGGACATTAATGCAGTAAATGTGATTGTCTTGTGACCCTGTCTCTCAGCACACCACTTCACTTGAGTCTTGGGATCATACTTGAAAACATTCCTTCAATCAAGAGACTTGTGACTCATTTCTTTTTCTTATTTATTTATTTATTATTAAATCATAGCTGTGCACATTAATGCAATTATGGGGCACCATACACTGCTTTTATAGACCATTTGACATATTTTCATCACACTGGTTAACATAGCCTTCCTGGCATTTTCTTAGTTATTGTGTTCAGACATTTATATTCTACATTTAGTAAGTTTCACATGTAACCTTGTAAGATGCACTGTAGGTGTAATCCCACCAATCCTCCTCCCTCCAGCCATCCTACCCCCTCCCCTCTCCTCCCTTTCCCCATATTCTTAGGTTATAACTGGGTTATAGCTTTCATATGAAAGCCATAAATTAGTTTCAGTTATATCACATTATAACAAAGATATGTACCAGAATGTTTATTGCAGCCCAATTCATAATTGCTACATCATGGAAGAAGCCCAAGTGCCCATCGACCCATGAATGGACTAGCAAATTGTGGTACATGTATACCATGGAATACTATGCAGCCTTAAAGAAAGATGGAGACTTTACCTCTTTCATGTTTACATGGATGGAGCTGGAACATACTCTCCTTAG
>CAUYPK010008134.1:0-48099 GCA_963574355.1 Loris lydekkerianus | reverse complement strand
AACAAAATCCCAAAACCAGAGATGTTGGCGTGGATGTGGAGGAAAGGGCACACTTCTACACTGCTGGTGGGAATGCCCACTAATACATCCCTTCTGGAAGGATGTTTGGAGAATACTTAGAGACCTAAAAATAGACCTGCCATTCGCTCCTATAATCCCTTTACTAGGTTTATACCCAGAAGACCAAAAGTCACAATATAAAAAAGACATCTGTACCAGAATGTTTATTGCAGCCCAATTCATAATTGCTAAGTCATGGAAGAAGTCCAAGTGCCCATCGACCCACGAATAGACTAGCAAATTGTGGTACGTGTACACCATGGAATACTATGCAGCCTTAAAGAAAGATGGAGACTATCTCTTTCATGTTTACATGGATGGAGCTGGAACATATTCTTCTTAGCAAAGTACCTCAGGAATGGAAGAAAAAGTATCCAATGTACTCAGCCCAAAAATGAAGCTAAATTTCAGCTTTCACGTGAAGGCTATAACCCAACTATAGCACAAGACTATAGGGAAAGGGCCAAGGAAGGGAAAGGGAGGGGGGAGGTTTTGGTAAAAAAAAAAAATAAATTAATTAAAACAAACAAACAAACAAAAAAAAATTCATGGACTCATCTCTTAGCCCTCTCCCCTACACTTGAGATTTACTGCCCAGTTTGCATATGTGAGCAATAAGGTGCTGATCTACTAGCTACCATACAGAACACAGTACACGTGATACTTGTTTTTCTGGTGGCATTTCCTTTACAAAAATTGTCTTCAGTTCCATCCAGGTAATTAAAAAATATATAAGAACTCCATCTTTTTTTTTTTTTTTAATTAAATCATAGCTGTGTACATTAATGCAGTTGCGGGGTACAATATACTGGTTTTAGATACAATTTGAAATACTTTCATCAAACTGGTTAATATAGCCTTCACCATATTTTCTTAGTTATTGTGTTAAGACATTCATATTCTACACTTAGTAGATTTAACATGTACCCTTGTAAAATGCACCGTAGGTGTGTTCTCCCCTCCCTCCACCCGTCTCCCCCCTCCATTTTCCTCCCCTTCCTTTTTCCCCTTCATCTTGGGCTATAGATGGGTTATAGCATTCATATAGAAGTGTAGGTATTTTTAAATTGGTTTCATAGTAGGGCTGAGTACATTGAATACTTTTTCTTCCATTCTTGAGAAACTTTGATAAGAATATGTTCCAGCTCCATCCATGTCAACATAAAAGAAGTAAAGTCTCCATCTTTTTTTAAGGTTGCATAATATTCCATGGTGTACATATACCATAATGTATTAATCCATTCGGAGGTTGATGGGCACTTGGGCTTCTTCCATGACTTAGCAATTATGAATTGGGCTGCAATAAACATTCTAGTGCAAATATCTTTGTTATAAAGTGATTTGTGGTCTTCTGGATATATACCTAGTAGAGGAATTGAAGGATCAAATGGCAGGTGTATTTTTAGATCCCTAAGTGATCTCCAAACATCTTTCCAAAAGGAACATATTAGTTTACATTCCCACCAGCAGTGCAGAAGTGTTCCCTTTTCTCTACATCCACACCAACATCTCGGTCTGGGTGAGTATTTTATGAGGAGGAACTCCTGGGCAATTGAAGCAACACCAGAAAGACATTACTGGGATCTGATCAAACTAAAAAGCTTCTACATAGTAAAGAACACAGTGTGTAAAGCAAGCAGACAGCCCTCAGAATGGGAGAACATATTTGCAGTTTATTTATGTTATGACAAAGGTTTAATAACCAGAATCAACAGAGAACTCAAATATATTATCAAGAAAAGAGCAACTGATTCCATCTCAGTGTGGGCAAGGAACTTGAAGAGAAACTTCTCTGAAGAAGACAGGCACGTGGCCTATAGACACATGAAAAAATGCTCATCACCCTTAATCATCAGATAAATGCAAATCAAAACCACTTTGAGATATCATCTAACTCCAGTAAGATTAGTCCACATCACAAGATCTACAACTTTTTAATGATTAATATTCCATAGTATATACATACCACAGTTAATAACCCATTCATGTGTTGGGCACTTGGGTTGATTCCATGATTTTACAATTCTGAATTGTGCTGTTAATGATAGAATGTCTTTAGGATAAAATGTTCCTTTTCCTTTGGGTAAATACCCAGTAGTGGCATTGCAGGATTAAATGGGAAGTTTACTTTTAGTCTTTTAGTTCATTAGGGAATTTCCATGCTGCTTTCCATAGAGATTGCACTAGCTTGTGGTCCCACCAGCAGTGGATGAGTGCACCTTTCTGCATCCAAACAAGAGTCTGCTGCTTTGGAGCTTTATGACAGTAACCATTCTCACTAGGATTAGGAAATATCTCAACGTGGTTTTGATTTTAATTTCTCTAATGATTAGATATGATGAACATTTTTCATGTGTTTGTTGGCCATTAGTCTTTCATCATAGGAAAAGTTTCTGTTCATGAATCTTGCCCAGTTTTTAACAGAATTGTTGATGTGCTTGTTCTTTGTAGATTTTGTTTATTAGTCCTTTGATGCTACTGTGAAGACTATTGTTTTTTATGCATTTCTCAGCTTGACTGTTGTTGGTGTAAATGAAGGCTACTAATTTGTGTACATCAATTGTGTATCCTGAAACTTTGCTGTATTACTTTATCAATTCCAGGAGTTTCACAGTTGAGTCATTGGAATACAGGAGCATATCATCAGCAAGGAGTGATAGTTTGACTACCTCTGTCCCCATTTGAATATCCTTAATTTCCTTCTAATTGATTGCTTTGGTTAGGACTTCCAGCACTATATTAAAAAGTAGTAAAGTTAGTGGACGTCTTTGTCTAGTTCCTGTTCTAGGCAGGAATGCTTTCAGTTTTCACCATTTAATATGATGTTGCCTGTGAGTTCGTTGTGGATGGCTTCTATCAATGTAAGGAATGTCCTATCTATGTCAATTTTAAGAAGTTTTCATATAAAAAGTGGTGTTAACTTTTGTCAAATGCTTTTTTAGAGTCTTTCAAGAGGATTGCAAAATCTTCGTTTTTATTTCCTGTTAATGTGATGAATTTGATGCTTGGTATTTGTCGGTTCAGGAGTTCTCTTAAATGATTGGAAGAGTCATTCAAGGACTTTCAAAATTCTCTTAAATGATTGGAAGAGTCGTTCAAGGAGTTTTAAAATTCTCTTAAATGATTGGAAGAGTCATTCAGGGAGTTTCAGCACCAGATTACATCAGGGAGAAGAAAACTTCTCGGAGCTTAAAGACAAAGCTCTTGAGCTAACCCAGTCATTTAAAGAGGCAGAAAAGAAGAGCAATCTCTTAGAGAGATATGGAGCTATGCAAAGCATACAAGCATAGAGATTATAAGTATCCCTGAAGGAGAAGAAGGGAGTACAAAAATCATGATTACAAAATCTTTGTATTTTGTAGAGAAGATTATTATACTCAACAATTTCCTGAGCATCACCAGAGTCTCAGACATATAGTTACTAGATGGATATTGAAGCCCAGGCTTCAATATAAGTCATTTCCTAGACACATTGTAATTTTCCTGACCAAAATCAAAATGAAAAAGAAAATTTTCCAAGCAACTAAGTGTAAGCAGCAGCTGACTTACAAACGCAAACCTATCCTGGTAACAGATGATTTGTCAGCAGAAGCTTTACAAGCCAGAGTAGTGTGGGTCCCTATCTTCAATTTCCTCAAACAGGAACTACTATCCTAGAATTCTGTATTCCACAAAACTAAGTTTCATATTTGATGGGGAAATCTAGTCTTTCCCTGATGAGCAAACTGTGAGGACATTTGCCACTACTAGACCAGCCTTGCAGGAAACACTCTACCATCACAATAGAAGACCCTTAAAGTAAAACTACCTAGAAACTAAAGAACTAAAGGTACATAGGTACGCCAATGGCCCAAGTCATAAAACAAAGTAACAGAGTCCCACAGAACAGGATGAACTGAAATCCACCCTACTCTCTCAATAAATGTGAAGGGTTTGAACTCCCCACAGAAGAGATATAGGCTGCCCAATTCAATGAGAAAACAATCGTAGTACCTGTCTTTAGAAAGCACATCTAATCCCTAAGAGCAAGTGAAGATTTAGAGTAAAAACAATATTTCATGCAAATTAAAACAAAGAAAGCATGAATTGCAATTCTCATTGCAGACACTATAAACTTGAAAGTAACAAAATTAAAGAAAGACAAAGCTGCATATTATATACTAGTCAAGAGAAAAATTCAACAAGAAAAGACATTAATCCTAAATATTCATACACCTGACTTAGGTGCGCCAGATTTACAAAGCAAATTCTACTTGGTCTAAACAAATTGATAAACAACACCCTTATAGCCAAGGACCTCAGTACCTAGTGTCAGAACTGGACCAATCCTCCAAGAAGAAATTAAACGAAGATATTTTGGGCTTTAATTTTTTAATAAAATAAGAAAGAAAAATGGAGCACTTACACTATCAAATATCAGACCTACTATAAAATTATAGTAATAAGCATAGTATAATACTGGTGAAAAGACAAGCAAAAAAAATTGAAATGGAATTAAATAGAAAGTCCAGAAATGTATCACATAAATAGGTCCAAGTCTAAGAAAAAAAAAAAAAAAAAAACTCTCCCCCTATATAAAAATGAACTAAATTTAACTGTATACCTGAATTCAAGCATAAAAATTATAAAACCTTTAAAAGTAACTTAGAAGAAAATGTTTATAATTTTAGGTTACACAAAATTTGTTGACACAAATACTGTTATAATAAAGATATTAATAAGATTTTTGTGAAAATTATAACATTTGCCTTGAAAAAAACTCTAGTAAGAGAATAAATCACAAGTCACAGATTTCAAAAAATATTTTCAAAATGTCTGAATAATGAATTTTTCACAAACATTTATTTGAAATATTCTTAAAATTTAAATGCGACAAGCAACCTAATAAAATACAGAGAAGTATTGGAATAGATACTTCCAAATAGAAAGTATATAATTATAAAAGGAATAAAAATTATTTTAAGTGTCTTTACAAGATTACTAAAATAATTATTTTAAAAGGAACGAAAATTAAAATTAACAATGATTAGGAAGTATGCACTCACTAAAATGGTTAACATTGTAAAGACTCACAACTCCAAATACTGACAAGCTTGTGGAATAACTGGAAATTTTCACACATTGTTGGTGAAACAGCAAGATGACACAGCCACTTTGTAAGGAAAAGAAAACCCTTCATTTTCTTATAAAGTTAAATAAAATCCCATTGTGGTTAATATACAAACTGGAATTAAAAAAAACCCATACAAATATAAGTGACCTAAAGCAATGAAAGTCATTATAAGCGCATTTAATGATTAGTGCTAATGTTTGTAATGAGTAGCCAACCTTCTTTCTGGCCCCTCTGGAACTTAGCCTCTTTCATATGACTCTGCCATTGAATCATGGCCTCTGTATCTGCCACTAATCTTCTGCAAGCAGGCCAGACATAGGGGAAGGAAAAGTGCGGCAGACATTGAAGTGATAAACAGTGCTTCTGCAGTAATTACTTGGTGATTTGACAAGGGCTAACTGCTAAAGGACGCTAGAAAATGTAAACTAACCATAGTCCCAGGATTTAGAGGAAACAAATTTTGAGGCATCCTTAGTAGATATATGCTCCTATTATAAAGTGTATAAAACCTCAAGAGAGAAACATATCCAAGGAATAATTTTCTTTTATTTCCCCTAATGCAAAAAGTCACCCCTTGGTTTTGCATTATAAGGACTGTTGGAAATAACATAAAGATATATTTTATATGACAAAAGCCAGTGTTCACTTCTGGATCACAAATAATTAGCTGTGCAGCTGGTAATTAGACAGCAATAAATTGTTGTGTTGGTTATGAACACCTGTCAATCATATGTATTACTTTTGAGTCACATCAGGCTAACTTCTAATCCAGCAACAGAGTTAAGTAATAGAAGGGAAAATACACGAGTCTCCTTTTTATGACATAATTCATACCCTTAAATACAAAATACTTGCAAAAAGGGAAAAATGTGAATGACTATATTCAAAAATTGATATAAACATGAAAGCTATTAGACATTTTAAAAAATATTTTTATAAAAACTATGTAAATATGAAATTAAAAAGGTAAAGATGACTGTTATTTAATTTGAAATTTTAGAAGGCATTTTTAAATTAAAGTTGTTATTTCCAGATACCTGCCTATTCACATGCAGGTATAAGAAATAATACAATGAGATCTCCAATATCCTTTATCCAGGTCTTCCGATGGTAACATCTTAGAAACTATAATGAAGTGCCCATGCAGAGGTTTCTCACATTGCACTTTTATGGTTTTTACCCACCCCCATCACTTGCCACCCTTTCCCTAGAAACTACTAATCTATCTTCCATTGCTGAATTTTGTCATTGGCTTTTTTTCACTCAGTGTAATTTCGTGGATATAAAGAGATACAGTACAATTTTAATTTTACCCATTTATTTTTATTTATATAAATACATGAAGTACAAGTGCAACTTCATTACATGTATAGATTGCATAGCGGTCAAATCAGTGCCCTATGATATCTTTAGGGCATCCATCACTCAAATAACATACATTATACCCATTAAGTTATCAACAAAATAAAATAGAAATCTTAAATTATATGCATTCAATGATAACTTTAAAATATTTGAAACAATAATTGAAAGAATGAAAAGAGAAGACAAGTCCATGATCATGATCATGTTTGACAAGTCCACGATCATGTTTGAAGACTTTAAAACATTTAGGTATGAAGATAACACACAAACAAAAATGGAATATGGAAGACATATTCTTAATAAAAATGGCATATTTGACATTTTTAGAATGTACCTTTTAAGTGCAGAATACACATTCTTTTCAAGGGCATGTAAAACATTCACAAAATAAGATATATCTTGATCTGAAAGCGAATTAAATAATTACAAAAAGAAATCATTCAAATATTTCCTTTCATTTTTATTGAAATTAAAGTAGAAAATACTAATTGAAAGTTAACTAGAAACTACCCAAGTATGTGAAAATTAAGTAACAAATGTAAAATAACCTATGAGTCTAAGAATTAGAAGAGAAAATATTTTGAATTTATATGATAATGAAATAATGACAATAGAATTTTGAGATTAACCTAAAAGAGTTGTCAAAATGGAAATTTCACCTACAAGTATATATATATATGCAAATTTTATTTGCACTATGCATATATATGTATGTATATGAAAGTGGAAAATTTTAAAATCAACCAAGCTTTAATGCAATAAGTTAAAAAATAATTTTGAAATAGTTTTAAATAGCAGAAAGAAAAAATAATAGAAATATGAATAGTGCTCAGCAAATTATAGTTTCTACTTCTGGTCATGTTCCTGTCCTTTCATTTTGAAGACCTGGAACATTGGACACTATGAACAGTAATTTTCACCTATTGGGCTACATTCAACTTAGCCCTGAGATTCCAGAATAAAATGAAATCAAATAAGGTGACTTATCATACATGAGGCTTTTCTTTTCTGGAAATGCATTCTGGGCAGTGGGATGGGAAGATGAACCAAGTAGAGCATTTTGTTGTTGCACCGTTGAATCAAACAGATTGGAGTTGGAAAATAAGTGAGCCAAATGTATACCAAAAAAATGGGGGAAGAAAACTGCTTAGAGAAACAGCTTCAGAAATCGGCATAAGGATTCCCTTGAATCTGTCACTAAACACTTATCTGTGCATGTGGAGTGTGAAATCCAGCTAGCCAGGCAAAGTACTTCTGAGGATCTATAAGCCCAACAATTGCCATAGCTCCCCAGGCAAGGAAGACAGTTCACTGTCAATAAATTGGAGGGGAGAGACCTCATAAAACATCCAGGCCATTCAGAGGGTCCCCAGAAATCTCAGGCTTTAGTAGTAAAATAGTAAAGATTCACCTGGATAAGATATGTACCACAAATGGAGCTTGCAGAAATGGAAGTTGCTCTGAGTCAAGGTGAAGGCCTGAGACATTACTATTCACTGCTGCAAAATTTATAAACAGTGCATACTAAACTCATTAAAAATACTTTTTCTTTATTTCTTCAAGAATAAATAAACTTAGCATAGTTTAACCTTTTACTTCATAAACTTTTACAATTTCTGTTTAACATTTTTGACTTTTTGTAATAATGCTTAGCTTAAAACAAAAACACAGTGAACAGCTGCACCAAAAATACCTTGTCTTTTAATGTTATCCTAGTTCTGTTTTTAAAATTTTAGAAGTTTTTCACCTTGTTAACATTTCTGTTAAAAACTAAGACATGTTAGACTAGGTCTATACAAGGTCTTAATTATCAAAAGATCCTCCAGGCAACAGGAAGTTTTTAATTCCATTGTAATGTTATAAGACAGGTCACATACATGGATTATTGTTGACCTAACCTGATTATGTGGCACATGACTGTATTTTTAAAATTTTGGAGTGTTAATAAAAGTCTGTTTTAAAGAAATATTGGCATTTTTTACCAAATGTGATGAAAATTAAAAATCTACAAGTCGATAAACACACTACATAGATTAAACACAAAGAAAACATGCCAAAGTAAATCATAATCAAATCATGTAAAAACCTAGCTGAAAAATAACCTGAGAAAGAGAAACATAATACATAGAGAAATGGAAGAAGAATCACAATCTTTTTATGAGAAATAGAGCCAGATTTCTAGAACACTATTTTTAAAATACTAGAAAAAATACTTATAGTCTCAAAATTCTATATTAACAGAGTATATCCTTCAAAATTTAACATTAAATAAAGACATTTTTATTTAAATAAAAGTTTGAATAAAACTCTTGTTGTTGTTGAGACAGAGTCTCACTCTGTCACCCTGGGTAGAGTGCCATAGTGTCATCATAGTTATTAACAACCTCAATCTCCTGGGCTCAAGGGATCCTCTTGCCTCAGTCTCTCAAATAATTGGGATTAAGGCATGTCCCACCATACCTGGCTAGTTTTTTCTATTTTTAGTAGAGATGGAGTCTCTCTCCTGCTCAGCCTGCTCTCAAGCTCCTGAGCTCAGGGTGATCCACCTGCCTTGGCCTTCCAGAGTGCCAGGATTACAGGTGTGACCCACCAAGCCCAGGCTGAATAAAACTTTTTTAGAATGAATCATCACCATATTTGAACTATAAGAACTGTAACAGGAATTGTTTTGGGGAAAAAGACAGTAGCGATAACAAAAACTCAGATTTGAACGATAAATGAAAAGTGCTGAAAATAAATTGGATTAATTTAGAAGAGTTATTTCTTGTTTTGAAAATTCCATTAAACATATTTACTATTTAAAGAAAAACAGTATCAATAAAAATCTATTATGTAGATAAACATAGTTCAGGTATGAGTATAGGAAGAAATGGAGAGGTTTGATGGAAACCTAGAAAACAGTAGAAAAATATAAAGGAGTTGTATGATTGGTCAGTTCAAGGACAGGTATAATGAACACCATAAAAGCTATAGTGGGTAGGTAGGAAAGGTGGGAAAAGCAAGCTTAATTGTTAAGTAACAAATGGCTATAAATGAATTCACAGATGATGCTAACAAAAAATAAGGCTTGGGGAAATTATGTACCACTTAAAAGTTATGAAGACTGTGAAATATTCACTATTTATACAAGTCAGATATCCATGTTTTCCACTGCTAAATAGTGGTATACAGTGAAATATATAATACCCTACTAGGTGTTCTGTGCAAGCTAAAGGATAGTTTTCAGATAAATCTAGTTGGACTGACTTTTATTTGATACTAAAAGGAGGAGGTTTCCACATGTACAGCTGGAGAAATGGCAGGTGGGGCCATTGATAGGAAGACTGATAGAAGAATTTTTTTCACAAAAGTTTTTTACCCTTTAAAGGTTAGTTCATTTGTATTTGCATTAAAGTTGGTCTATTTACCACTCACAGTCTCATTGACAAATCTGTTCTTTGAACTTCTACAACATCTACAATCTTCAGCATATAGTACACACGTACTGTGTTTACCTTCAATTGTGTCACAGGTTCACTTGGGTTTGTATACTGAATAAGAGTAACAAGACTTGAATTACTGGGTACATCATGTTCCTCATTCAAATTTTATTCACTTCAGATGCATATAAACTAACTAAAGGTACCATATAGAATTCTGTACCCATTACAAAGGAATTAATATATATTTACTCAGCTAAATAATGTAGAAACTATAGATAATTATTTGAAGGAAAGTGTTAAATGAAATTATATGGAAAAGGTGTTGTCTTTTTTTTGTTTGTTTGTTTTGCAGTTCTTTTGTCTGGGGCTGGGTTTGAACCTGCCACCTTTGGCATATGGGTCAGCGCCCTACCCCTTTGAGCCACAGGCACCGCCAAAGGTGGTGAAACATATTACCACATTACATGAGTTACACCTCCCACAAGGTTGCAATTCAACAAACCTGTATGAAGACCAGAAAAGAATTAGAAAATTAAGTAGAAGCATCTCAATTAAAGAATATTAAATTAAACAAGCTAGCATTAGCTTTGCTCAAAAGCTCAGATGCAATATAAAGTGGAGGTCTACCATTCATAGATATTTTCAAATATTTCAAAACGATACAGGTAAAGATATGTTCAATTCTATTTTAACATGGCATATATACATTTATATGATGAGTATTAAAAATAATAATTCCTTCTGCTATTTGTTGAAGTAAAAAACCAGCAATTAGAAACTAAAATGTACTTGATCTATTTTATATCTGGACATATACTATTCAGAGGTACACATATATAGGTAGGAAAGAAAATACAGATGTCACACCCATAGGTTATATTTACTGTATATTGTTTTCTCCAAAGACAATCATGAAAGATACAAAATGTTTCAGTTCATGTGAATTTTAACAGTTGAATGTTACTGACATACAATTTCATACTTTGCAAAGTTTTATGCCTTTTTTTATACGTGAACTATTTAGTACACTCTCTAAATCTATAATTTACCAAAGAAATCATTTGTATTTTTTTTATCTTCTTATCATTGCAAATTAGCTTTTTCTTTATCTCTTGCAATGATCTAATCTCTGTAATTGAAATTAATTCAGAGATTTAATATTTTCCATGAAAAAATGAAAACAAAGTAACAAAATAATAAAATGTTTCATTTACTTCAAAGTCGCCTTTTTAGCAGACTTATAATGAGGAAGCCTCTTTTTGCTCTATTTAGAATCTTACTGCTCAACATACTGGCCAGGCCACCTGGCTAGAAATGTTGATATATACAAACAAACATAATAAGCAAATGTCTAAAGGAACAGCTAGATGCAATCTCCCAGATGAGCTTATTATATGTACGTAGACAAAATTACATTAAAAAATACAAATTGTAAAATCTTGCTCCTACCTCTGTTCCATCCGCCATAATCTCCTCCTCCATTCCCTGTTGGAGAACTTTCTTGTGTATTGTTTAGAATGAAAGTAGATATGAGTGTGTAGTCTTACTTTTCCTTTCACACATAAAGTTTTCTATATAAACATAGATATGCATGTGGATGTGGATAAATTAATAGATAAAGATATAGGCTTGCATCTTGCTTTTCACTTAAAATAATTCATATCAGCATGTATAGACCTTCCAAATTATTTAAGTAATTAGGCAATATTAAATTTTGTGGACATGCCATAGTTTAATCAATCCCCTACATATAGATAGAAAATAGAATTGTTTTTGATATGTATCTTGTTGGTTAAAAAAAAAAAAAAGGTTAAATGGGGTGGCACCCGTGGCTCAAAGGGGTAGGGCACCGGCCCATATGCCGGAGGTGGGGTGTTCAAACCCAGACCCGGCCAAAAACTGCAAAAAAACAAAAACAAAACAAAAAAGGTTGAATGAACAGATACACACACACACTACTCAGAGACATAACAGTATTTTGGTCACTGTTAACAGACTGATCTACAAAGTATGTTGTCACACTTTTGGTGTTTCACCAATTATGAGGAGTAAGAAATACTTTTATTTTAGCATTAATTTGCTTTTCTTCTATTATGACCAAGGCTCATTATGTGCTTATGAGCCATTTGTATTTCTGTGACACATCATTTATTGAAAAGTTTAATCTTCATCTCACAAATATAAGATGCTATCTTTACATTCTAAATCTACATGTGCATGTAGGTTTTTCCATCTCAGAACCTCGTATTTTGTAAATGTAGAAGGTTATGTGTTCATTTATCAGTACCTCACTGTTTTAATTTACATGGCTTTAGGATATACTCTGTTATTATTTCAGATTTTCTAGATATCTCTGTTTATTTTAGAATGAGTTTGTATAATTCCAGAATAAAGAGCTTCAAGGTATTATTATGGCAAATTTATCAATTAATTAAAAAATGGACTTCTTTGATTATTTTGAATCTTTCTATCCAAAAATAAAGGAGGCCTTTTCATTTTTCAAGTCTCTGCTCTGGGTCCTTTAGGACTACGTTAGTATTTTTTCCTGTATCAGTTGGATATTAGTCTTCAAATTTTATTCCTAGGATTCTTTCAGTTGATATTGCTAGGTTTTTAATGTGCTTTTTTTTTATCTTTTATTTTTATTTTATTTTATTTTTAGACAGAGTCTCACTTTGTCACCCTGGGTAGAGTGCTGTGGTAGCATAGCTCACAGCAATCTCAAACTCTTTTCCTTGAGCAATCCTCTACCCTCAGCCTCCTTTTAGTAGAGACAGGGTCTTTCTCTTGCTCAAGTTGGTCTCAAACTCCTGAATTCAAGCAATCCACCCTCCTAGGCTTTCCAAAGTGCTAGAATTACAGCCATGAGCCACTATGCCAGGCCTGATGTTGCTGTTTTAAATGGAGCTATCTTTCTCAGTATAACCTCTTACTGCCTGTTGTTTATATGCATGAAGGCTACTGATTTTGCAAATTGATTGTACATTGATTGTACTTGCTGAATTCTGTTATTTCTTAGAACTTGTTCAGTTGATTCATTTTTAGTTGTCATTTTTAGATATATTTTTAGATATATTTTCTTTTTAGATATATTTAGATGTCATTTTTAGATATATTTTCTTCACCTTGTATATTTTGATGTTGTTCCATTTTCTTCTATAATTACACTGTGATTGTATATTTTATAACATGTTTAAGGAAATATGCTTTGTTCCTGATTTTATTGGAACTTTAGTAGGATTATTTCTAGTGCTTCTCATACTGCTCTCCAGTAAATATGATTGTTTTGGAGCAAACACACTCAGAGATAGACATACTGGTTTTCTGATATTATTTTCATGAAATACATTTTTTCTATTTCTAAATTCTTAAAAATTTTTTTATTGGTGCATAATAGTTGTATATATTTATAGGCACATGAGATGTTTTGATTCTTTGAGGAATTGCCATACTGCCTTCCATAGAGGCTGCACCAGTCTGCAATCCCACCGTTGGTGTATAAGTGTTCCTTTCTTTCCACATCTACACCCACACCAGCATCTTTTGTTGTGAAACTTTATGATACAAGCCACTCTCTCTGGGATTAGATGATTTCTCAGCATGGTTTGATTGGCATTTCTCTGATGATTAGAGACAATGAGCATTTTTCATGTATTGGTTGGCCATTATTCTATTTTCACAAGAAATGTTCCTGTTCATAGCACATTGATCTTGGCCTTATCAGCCTTCAGAACTGTGAGAAATGATTATTTGTTGCTTAAACCACTTGGTGTTTTGTTATAGCAGGCAGAGTTGACTGAAACTCTGTATTTAGTAGTGCAGAGTAAAAATTAATACTATTCACTTTAATTACACTTAGTGATATAACAAATATATTTGCCTTTTTATTTCCATCATACTATTTTACATTTTTTTTTAGTTTTATTCTGTTTATAAGCGTGTATGCATATATGTATGGGTGTGTATGCATCAACATATAAAATATTTCATCACTAGGTCTCTCTTTTACAAACATTATATTTAGTAAAGTTTACAGTTTTTTCTGGTGATAAGTTATATGCTTATACATTTTACTTTATACTTATTTCTTCATTTCTCTGTTTAGAATGTGTTTTTCCTCTATAATTTTGAGAACACCATTAGTTTACATGCCCTTTATTCCCCTTTCAAACTTTTAATTTTATCACCAGTTCAGGTCAACAATAACTTAACTTCAAGGTTTGCCTTTCCTTTCTTCATCATGTATGCTTAATGACTTGATTTGCCACATTCAAATAACACTCTTGAGTAGCCTTTATCCTTGTCCAGTGAGAAAGCTTGTCATGCTAACCGCTGATCTCACCATTGTGAGATCATAAAGCATTTTTCTCCTAAATTGTAAGAGTTAATTTTCATTCTGCATCTTATTATTCCACAATTTAGTGTAATTAGCATAAAGTAAATGCCAATAAAACAAATGTGCTGTTTGCCACTTATTCCTTGTGACCCTCAGTTTCCTCACTAGTCAAATGGAGAGATTGGCTCCTTTAAAGTGTTGACACGAGCATTAAATGAGGCCTTCTCAGAAGTAAATAAAACAGAGCAGCATCTAGCAGACAGTGGCAATAAACAAATGTTGATTCCTTCTTCCTCCTAAACTACTGCTATGAACCCTAAGTAGCACAGATTCACTATGGTGATTTATTACTTCATACTATACATTTTAATGTGCATGCATAATTGATTGAAAATATGCTTATTCAAACTTATGAGGCAGTACACAAAATTCAAATATTTCTTTGTCAATCATATTCTTATTTGTCATAAACTACTGTGTATGTTGCTATACTTCAGTCATAATTGAATTTTTAAAAGACTGAGGGACATGAAAAAACACTAGTGGGAGATTTCAAAGCTAAGTGCACCCAGGTGATCATTAAGTTAACAAACATGCTAATCTGCTGTTTCTTCTGCACTATGAATTGCTTTACTATGCAATGCATTTTCTGTTACAGTCAATTCATTGTGAGTTGTTGAAGTCACACATAGTTCTAATTTTTCTTGATGTATTTTGTGACTCTTAATTTAGATTTTATTCTAATTAAAATTTTTGTATTGTCTCAAAGTCAAGCAAGAGTTTTGTTTTTTTTCAATATCAACTTAAAAGATCATTGAATGTAGGTTAAGTCAGAGAGTATTATAAATGCTTCATGGGTAATTTACATTATTGTTCCTTTTTAAATAAAAAGCTTGTACACCATTGACTGTTTCCATGTTGCTTGTCCATATCACTTGCCTAGTGCAATTACGATGCATCTGTGAGATACAGTGTGCCAATCCAGAGCAGAAAGCGTAAGAGACGTCAGCTGTTTCCACAATATCTTGCTCTTTTCCCTCTGCCATGTCAGATGCAAGATTCTTCCCACAGCTTGAGGTTGCAATGGAAGGGCAGTGGCACGGCAGTGAATGTACCCCCACATGAATATAGTGTGAACAGGAAAGAAATGTTTGTTGTAAGCCCCTGAGCTTAGGGAAAAAACCCAAAGAACTGGGGCAGCCCCCAGGATGCAGAGTATCAGCGTCTGTGTAGTGCTGAAACTCCTTTCTGTAGAATAGCTGCTCTTGTAGCAAAATCAAAACATGTATTGGGCATTCCTTTGTGCCTCACTTAGGATACACTTTGAGAAACTTAGCTATTTTTCAACTTCTGATTTTTTCTGGGGTTACAAGACTAACTCAAGTGTGGAAATCTTTGATTTTCATTTTCATTGCTTGTTCTCAAGTGGATTTTTCTAAACAAGTGATCTTTACAGATCTGTGTAGATCTGGATTTGACTCTCTCGTCGTTTTTTGCTATAGAGAACAATCTTTTCCAAGAAGCACTAATAGCCAGCTAGGAGTAGGTTGTGTTGTCTATATAGTTAAAGTTGACAGTGTTTCCCCCATATAAAGCTGTTTACCTTATTTTAGATTGTCTAGATTTTGAACAAGTCAGTCATAGCTTTCTGTCAGTTATACCATGAGACATTCCCTCTCCTTGTTTATATTAAAGGGTAATGGTATAAATTGAGTTCCACCCCCCAACAAATTCATATTGAAGTCCTAACTTCAGATACTACAGAATGGAAATATGTATGAAAACAGTTGTTGATGATACAATTATTTAAGTCAAGATGGAGTTATACTCAAATAGGAAGCCCCTTAGTCAAATATGACTGGTGACTTTATAAAATGGGAAATTTAGGCACAGAAAGGTACTTGGACAAAATGCCATGTGATTGGAGTTATGATGCCGGAGCTGTGGAATGACCAGAAGGCCCGTGAGTGGCCTGGGACAGAACATTTCCCAGCCCATGCCAAGGAAATACGTCCCTGCTGACACCTGGATCTCAGATTTACAGGCTCCAGAGCTGCGAGACAATAAATTTCTGTTGTTTGAGCCGGTAAGTTTATGACATTTTATTACAGTATCCCCAGGAAACTACTGCACAGGGCCACTAACACAACTCAAGTGCACATTTATCTTCAGCACATAAGAGATTTTAATAAGGTTTCAAAATCACTACAAGGATTTCATTTTTCCCACAGAATAGCAAATTTATAAGAGTGTGAAATTCATCTAGTAGATGCACTATTCTGAAATTCTATACTTTTTTCTGAGTAAATATTAATCATATTCAATATATGCAACTGCCACCTGTAGAAAAAATATCTTGCATGCATTACTTTTCCTTACATAGTGGAATTTATCTTAAATACTCTTCCATAAAAGCATTTTATTTCTAACTTCGAAAGCACGTGTCCTAGCCAGCAGAATTTACCATACTATTTTACAATTTGTATCCTTTTCCCTTTCCCCCCAGAGTCTGTGTTATAATTTCATCCTTTGGCAAAGCCTCATTGAGAATCTCTCACTTTCTATCTCAATACAAAGTTTTAAATTTTCATCAATTGTGAATAGAAAAAAAAAATACTTAGCCTTAGCTTTTGAATAAAAACATACATTCTCAAGATGTTTACAAAAGTAAAAAGGAAAGTATGGCGTCTCTAACATTTTAATTGAAAGTCCTGTCTTCTGACAGTTTAGAAGAATGCGCAAGTTATGGGGAAAAGAAAACAAAACAAACAAACAAACAAAAAATATACATATATATTCCCAAGTCAGTAAATGGCACCAAACATATCATTCACATTTGGGTTTTGGGGCATGTCAAAGATGTTAACAGAACATTTTATGGTTTCACGACAGGTGGGGTCAAAGAAAGAGTTTTTTTTTCTCTAAAACGATGTGTGTGTGTTTTTTTTTTTAAGTTCTTTTCATCAGGGACGATGATAACTGTATATTTAAGTCAAATGTCAATAGAATTTGGCAAGATAATGACTGATGAGGCTAAAGATTGATGACAGCACCTCAGGTGAGTGCCCTGGTAGGCCAGGTAAAAGAAGTATTCGGTCGGCATCTTCTGCGGTGACAATGCCAAGCCTGGATTGCTTTTTTTATTTTTGCAGTTTGTGGCCAGGGCCAGGTTTGAAGCCACCACCTCTGCTACATGGTGCCTGTGCCCTACTCCTTTGAGCCTCAGGCGCTGCCTGCCAGGATCGCTTTTTAAAGCGGAAGAGCTTTTCTGGTTTTCTCAAACACCAGATCTGAGTATGCACACTTTCTAAAAAATTACTGCTTTACACAATTGTCTTAGAAACAAAGTATTCTGATTCTGTCTCACAGATGCCACAGAACCAAGGATATAACTCAAAACCCCAAAGTGCACATTCCTCTTAACCAGGGGTCCTCAAACTGTGGCCCGCAGGCCATATGAGGAGGTGTGACTGTATTTGTTCCCGTTTTTTTTTTTTTTTTACTTCAAAATAAGATATGTGCAGTGTGCATAGGAATTTATTCATAGTTGGTTTTTTTAAAACTATACTCCTACCCTCCAACGGTCTGGGAACAGTGAATTGGCCCCTGTTTAAAAAGTTTGAGGATGCCTGCTTAACTATTAGAAAGTCCTGTAGTCAATTTAAATTTCAAATACAATGTTGATTAAAGGAGAAAGATAAAAATGAATTCTTATCTGCATTCAAAATCAAGACTTTCATCCTCTATCCCTTGCTAAAGCCCATAGTTAGGGGCTGCCTGATTTCAGAGGAGGAGCTCATGACTTCTTTGACTTTGTTTGTTCACCACAAGTTTCTCTACCCAAACCCAGCTTGCTGCATAGTTTCCAAGCCCTTTTGAGTCTGGTCAAGCTTGGGCATGGGAGAAAAGGCACCCAACGTACTCAGTACTATTATGAAATTAATTTATAATCACCCACACTTTCATATGACAGATAAAACACAACTACATTCCAAGATGAAGGAGGGAAAAAGAGGGGGAGGGGAGGGGAGGGGGGAGGGATAGATGGAGGGAGGGTAAATGGTGGGACCACACCTGTGGTATATATTGCAAGGGTACCTGTCAAAGCTATTAAGTGTAGAGTATAAATGTCTCAACACAATAATTAAGTGAGGTAAAGGCTATGGTAACCAGTTTGTTGTAAGTATTCCAAATTGTATATAAAATCAGCACATTATACCCCATAAAGGCATTAATGTATCCATGATTTATGTATTTATGACAATAAAAATGAATAAATAAAAATAAAAAATAAAAATTAGGATGTATAAAGGGAAGCCTGGGTGTAATAAATTGCTTACCCTGTTACTAACTAGCACCCCAGGAATAAGTCCTACAATTAACACGATGCCTATATTTGGTCATTTTAATACAGATGATTTCTTTGAACTTTGTTTTTCTGCCAGGCACCTTGCCAATAACTTTGTATACAATACCTCATTTAATAAACTCAACAAACTTTAAAAAAGGGGGGTGGGGGAGAGAAAGAAACCTTAAAAGGCAAGGCCCAGTACGACCCTATGTTGTTTTCCTCTCCTGTGTATCTCTAAGTATGAAGGAAAAAAAAAAAAAAAGCATATTTTTTTGCCTTGCCAACTATGAGTTTAGAGATGATTCCAAATGTTGTCATCCCTGCCTTTCTGCCATGGGCCACTTTAGCTTTATCATGGTAGGTCAATGACTGCTACTTCTGCCTTTTAAGAAATGCACACTTGAAGGTCTTCCAACCAAGTGCTTTCTGGCTTGAAATGAAGGAGCTGATATTCCCACCATCCTTTCTTGTGGGCTGATTTAGTCTGGCAAACACTTTACAAAAAAAGTCCTCTTCAAAATCACCACCCTCTCTTTCCACTCTCATCTCTTTTTAAACCCTTTATCATGCTGAGAGGTCCAATTCTTAAAATATTCCCCAGTGATTTCTGCATATACCAAGCTCCCTCGTACTTATAGCTGTCATATTGACACTTCAGTTGAACCCAGTCCAGAAGTTGGTTGATACCTTAAAATCACTATCTGTGAAAAAGGAAATGATGAGTGATTTTATTTCCAAGCTGAAGTATCATCAGCATCTTAAATTTGAATTTTGATTCACCCATTTTAGTTAGGAAAGTTTCACAAGGATTCTAAGAAAATCTACCAAATTCTTCTAAAAAAATTTATCCAGGATTTATAAGATCAATTTCTAAAGAGTACTTGAAGTGTGAAGTAATTTATTTATATCTATCCATATGCAACATAAAAGTTTACCAAAACTACCCAGTTTTACATGAGTATAGTATTTCATCCTGAAAATATACACAACCTGCAAGAGCCTTATATATTGGGCCTCTTTAAATCTTATTGGCAAATCAAGGTACAAAGAAAATAGGTGGAAAGCAATCATGATAACCTAAATAATATCCAGGTAGTCACTTTCAATGAAAAAAACTAATTATATTATTTGCACTCAAAATACACATTTTCATCCCAACATGTGACAATATTAAGAAGAAATAAGAAGGGCGGGGCCTGTGGCTCAAGGAGTAGAGCGCCAGCCCCATATGCCGGAGGTGGCGGGTTCAAACCCAGCCCCAGCCAGAAACTGCTAAAAAAAAAAAAAAAAAGAAGAAGAAACAAGAAAATAACTACATATAGAGTAGGAATATAGAGTTGGACTTTTATCTTGAGTGCATCATAATTGTTACTATATATTAGAATTTAACTGTAAAATAATAATCAGTGAACATTTGGGAAAATTTTGAGAGAATAAGATCATCACCACTAATTTAGCTAACAAAAAACTCTCATTTTGGTATATTTTTCTCCCATGTCTTCTTAAGACAATTCAAAAAGATGAAACCATTCCATATACTTGAATATGACTCATTTATCTGTTCTTTTAAAAAAATACATAATTAAAAATTTTATTTAGTTCATTGCATTCTTCCCAAGCATCATTTACAAAGGCTGCACACGGTCACACTATAAATGTCCACTATTTATTTAGCTATTTCTTAATTCGATCACGGTTCACCTTTTTAAAATTTTTGCAGTCATAAGTACTATTACACTGGGCATTTTTCCATGTTTGAACTATTTTGTTAGAGTAAATTTTCAGCTTGACTACTCACTTGATTGGGAAGTTCACCTCAGCAAATTTACTACATTGTTCAGATTTCAGTATTTGTCATGCTCTAATAATTTTATATTATACTAATTCAATACGAAGGAAGGATGTTATTAAAAATTAATTTCATGCTAGAATTGTGTATTCTGATATGAATTGTCAGATAAAAGTATTGCAAGTATTTTCTATATTATCTCTTATCTTTTATTCTCTTAATCATATCTTTTCATTAACAAAAGTTATTAATCTTTATGTAGTCCGATTTTTCACTCATTTTCTTTATCATCAATACTTTATTGTATTCCACGTAAGAAAATCTTGCTTATCCTAGATAAGGCTCATACCTGTAATCCTAGCACTCTGAGAGGCAGAGGCAAGTGGATTGCTTGAGCTCAGGAATTCTAGACCAGTCTGAAAAAATCAAGATACTGTCTACACTAAAAATGGAAAAACTAACTGGGCATTATGGTGGACACCTGTAGTTCTAGCTACTTGGCAGGCTGAGGCAAGAGGATCACTTGAACCCAGGACTTTGAAGTTATGAGCTAGGAAGCCATTGCACTCTGGACTAGAGGCAACAGAGTAAGACTCTGTCTAAAAGAAAAAAAAGAAAGAAAGAAAGAAAAGAAGAAATCTGTTATGTGATCTCATACAAGTTTTTCATTTTATCTGTCATAATTATGTCCATCGTCCAACTTGAATTATTTTTTTTTTCTGCATGGTATGAGGTCAAAGTCTCTTCCGTTCTTTTCTTCTTTGTGGATATTGAACTGATTGGCATTATTTATTATAGGGAAATAGAGTCTAGTAAAAAAGTGCAGAATATATTTTTAAAATAGGGGGGAAGCATCAAAACAAGATTGGTTTAAATTTGAATTTGAAAAATTTCTGGAGGTACTAAAGGAAACAGAATAAGAGTATTAAAGAGCAATATGCCTTGGCTTTGCTACAACTTTGTAGTTGTAGTCCTTGATAAGCAAGATTTTCTTAAGTAGAATGCAATAAAGTATTGATCATAAAGGAAATAACAGAAAAATTGGACTGCATAAAAGCCAAAGCCAAGGCATAACCACATGCAAGGCAAGCCTTCAGGGAGGGAGAACAGAACAACCAAAGGCCAGAGGAATACTTCACTTAGAAGGATGGCCTCCAATTCCATCCAGATTGTTACAAAGGTATTAGTTCACCATTTTTTAATGGCTAATACTCCACAGTACACATTAACCACATTTTATTAATCCACCACATGTATTGAAGGGCACTTGGGTTGATTTCACATCTTTGTGATGTGAGATTGTGAATTGTGTTGTGATAGCCATTCAAGTGCACGTGTCTTTTTGCTATAATGAATTTTTTTCCCTTTGGGTAGATACCCAATAGTGAGATTGCTGGGTCAAATAGTAGGTCTACTTGTAGTTCTTTGAGGTATCTCCACGCAACTTTCCATGGAGGTTGTACTAGTTTGTAGTTCCACCAACAACATATAAGTGTTCCTTTCTCTCCCCATCTACCGCAGCATCTGTGTACCCACTATTAAATTGGAAATAATCAATTAACACCTATGTGTACATTGGGTAGTAAAACGCAATGGAAAGCAAGCAGGATGGGATGGGTAAACTCACAACTAATGGTACAAGGCATATGATATGAATGGTGGGCACATTTATAACTCTGACTCAAACTGTACAGAAATGCTGTAAGCAAAACTTTTGAACCCCTTCAATATGCTGACATTTAAAAAAATCAACTTTTCCTTTATAGCAGTAGTAGTAGACACAGAAATATAATGGGAAAGGATCTACAAAAATGCATTGATGCATATAAAGAAATGTGTGAATAGATGGAGAGACATGCCATGTGCCTTGGAAGAGCCAAAGGGGAGAGAAAAGCCAGCAATAGAGTGAACAGTGGATATCTCTAGGTAACTAGGCTACTCTGCCCCTTCTCTATGCTCCTTGCGAACCCCTGGGGACTACAAATGGGGGCAGCCCAGAATTAAATCAGGCCTATAACTCAGGTAATTGCAAACTCCATGCTTAGAATATATAAGGGCTGTCCAGAAAGTTTTCAGCCATCTAATAAGAAAAATAGAGACATACATTTCTGGATGCTTCCCAGACAACCTTCATATCTCATATGCAGAAAGATATCTAGCTACCTTCCCTCAGCATCTTGAGATGGAAGCAGGATATGCCAACAGGTTAAAGCATTACTAGACACCCAAACAAGACATTTCATATTCAGAGATAGTCAGACAAAACTCTTCAAACAAAAATTAAAATCTGAGAAAATAAATCTAAAAAAAAAAAACAAAAAACTCTTTATAATTAAATACATTATCCTGCTAAGGGAATTTTATGTAATGTTGTACAGCATAAAAATTTTTTGGTACTATATTTATTATTTACATTTCAAATATATATTTTTTCTTTTTGTAATGATAAATTTAACATAACAGACTTGGATGGTATGAAACAGAACCAGTTAGACACTTTGAAAAGTCAAAATCAATCTGCAATAAAGAAAACAAAACATCAATAAAACTCAGTGAATAAGGGAGATATAGATGAAAAGTAAATAAATATAAACTGGAAGATGGAAATGAGGGATTCATACTAAAGAAAGAAAAGATAGAAAGTTTGAGTTAAAAGTTAAGGCACAGAAAATAGATACCTGAAGAATCAAATTTCTTCTACTTGGAACTCTATGTTGTGAGAAGAGATTGGTGTGAACAAAAGAGGAATGGAAAGAAAGAAGGAGAGAAATAAAGAAAGCTGGACAAAAGGGAAGTAGGAAGAAGTAGAGGGAAGGGAGGGAGAGATGAAGAAACAGTATTTCTAAGAGCAGAACTGATGAATTTTCAGGCTATTATAGTCTTGCCAAGTACCAAGAATGAAATAGTAAACAACAATAAAAATACCTAGCCATTCCCCATAGTAATTCTGAATTCTACAGTTAAAAGAAAATATCAAACACTTCAAATTTTACCTTAAAAGAAAAAGAACAAATTTGCATGAAATTTCTCATTATAACACATCATGCTGGAAAGAAAAGTAATAATATTTTTTTAATTTCTAAAGGAAGATCTTGTAATCTGTTACACGGTACTGTGCAACATCAGTTACATGAAATGGCATTGACTTTTTAAACAAATTCACAAACATGAAATAATTTCTTATTAGAAAATAGCACGAATGTTTATGATGAGGTCTAACAATTAAGTTCACGAACCCACCCTAGAAAAAGTGCTACTTACCTCATTAATGAATATCACTAAAGTACCCTGTGAAGTGCTCTCCTTGGGAAATTATTCACTGAAACTACCATCTAGTCCACCCTTCAAAACAATTTTTTAACTATATTTATGGAATGGCCATCAGAGTAGTCATTGTAAGAGATGTGACAATTATGTTTGCAAAGTTGCCACCATGCCCTTACATTGACAGCACTGTATAAACAATTTGGTAAGGTTTCATAACCTTGGCATATCAGCATCTCACAGCTGTGTTCCTGTCAATGTGGGGCAGAGTCTTGCTGAGTAGTGTTTATAATTCCTGTGTATTTTTGTGTGCTATACAATACATAAAATACTTTGTTAATATATTTGACTACAATAAAAACATTTCTTACCAAAAAAAAAGTTTAAGTTTAAAGACTAGTTAGTATTTATAGTACATTATCGATGCAACATATGTGAGTAGAAGAAATAGCACACAGAAAATAAAAATCAGTTTTTTTCCCTCATTATTAAAAAATATTAAGATAAAATAGGCCAGATAAGAACTAGAAATAATGAATAAAAACTGAGTGGGGATAATAAACAGATAAAAAAATTCTTCAAACACACATAATTAGGACATTCAGATTTAAACAAGCAGTTGTGTGTTCTTCCTCATTTCGAGTAATGCTAAAAGGTTTCATGACAGCCAAATAATGTGAAAATAATGACAATCTTCCCCCCTCCCCCATCTGTTCACATACAGAATCATGGCTACCTTAAAGCTGGTGGTTCAGACCCAACAGATTTATTCATATTTAAGTTAAATTAATTCAAAATATAGGCCAATACCTATTTGTGCAAATGTTTTCCTTGTTTTTAAACTTAAAAATCATTAATAATACCTTATAAAATATTTGGTGGCTATAGGAGTACCATCTTATTCCTGTATTTAATATACTGTATTATGTTTACATTATCTTATGTTCCATTAAGTGTACTATATATCATTGTGTCTACAAAAACTGTATACATACTTTAATTTAAAAAATGCATATTGTTGAAATATGCTAACAATCATCTAAGCCTTCAGTGAGTCATAATATTTTTGCTTGTAAACAGTCTTTCCTTAATATTGATGGCTGCTGACTGATGAGGGTGGAGACTGCAGGCTATGACAATTCTTAAAATGAAATGACAATGAAGTCTGCCACCTTGTTGAAAACTTCCTTTCATGGAAGATTTCTCTGTAGCATCCTGTGCTGTTCAATTGCATTTTACCTATAGTAGAACTTGTTTCAAAATTGAAGTCAATCTTTTCAAAACCTGCCATGGCTTTATCATCCAAGTTTATGTAATATTCCAAATCTTTGTTATTATTTCAATAATATCAATATTCAATAGATATGATAATCATAGCATCTTTACCAAGAGTAGATTCTATTTCAAGAAACTACTCTCTTCACCTATCTATATGAAGCACCTCCTCATTCAATGGAATTTTATCTTAAGATTACATCCGTTTAGTCACATCTTATGGCTCCACTACTAATTCTACTTCTATTGCTATTTCTACCCCATCTGAAAGTTCTTCTACTGAAGTCTTAAAACCCTCAAAGTCATCTACAAAGGTTGGAATCAACTTCTTTCAAACTATTTTTAATATTGATATTTTGATCTCCTCCCATGAATTACTAATGTTTTTAATGGCCTCTAGAATGATGACTCCCTTCTGTAAGGTTTTTAACTTACTTTGCATAGATCTATCAGAAGAATTACTATCTGTGGCATCTATGTAGCCTTACAAAATATATTTCTTTAGTGATAAGACTTCAAAGTCAAAACTACTCCTTGATCTATGGATTACAGATGGATGTTATGTTAGCAGACATGAAAACAACATTCTTTTCCTGCAGATCTTCATCAGAGTTCTTAGATGACCAGGTATGTGAGATGTAATATTTTGAAAGAAATCCTTTTTCTGAGAAGTAGTTCTCAGCAGTGGGCTTAAAATTGTCAGTGTATCTTACTGTAAATAGATGTGCTGTCATCAAGAGTTTCTTATTCCATTTGTAGGATACAGGGAGAATGAAGAATGGATTTAGAAAAACTCTTAAAGGACTTAGGGTTTTTGAAATGGTAAATGAGCCTTGGCTTTAAAATAAAGTCACCAGCTGCAATAGAGACCAAAGAGTCAACCTGTCTTTTGAAGCTTTGAAGCAAGGCATTGACTTACTTGATGGCTTGTTCTTCCAATATAGGGCTGTGCCATCTACACTGAAAATCTATCACTCAGTGTAGTCATCTTCATTAATTATCTTAGCTAAATCTGAATAACTTGCAGCTTCTCCATCAGCACTTGATGCTCAATTTGGACTTTTATGTTACAGAGACGGCTTCTGTCCTTAAAGATCATGAACCAATCTTTGCAAGCTTCCAACTTTGTTGTGCAGCTACCTTTTCTCTGTTAGCCTTCATAGAATTGAAGAGATTTGGGGTGATTAATTGTAAGAGACAATTATGCTAAAAAAAATTAAGTTTCTTTGGAAGCATATATTAGAAGGGCCTAATATAATTTGAGAAGGCATAGAAAGCTAAATAAGTCTACCTTCTGTATCTGAGACCTAACAGAGTAGAAGATACTAGCCAAATTGGGGAAATATTGGAGTTATCAAATCAGAACATAGTTGCAGTGAATCAGATGAGAGTAGAAATTAACTTGCATTAGAATGTGAATATAGAGTGGTAGATATAAAGGATTTTGAATCACAGGCACAATATAGGGGTATATGATATATCTTGTGGGTGAATTACTCAACTACGACTTCGAGTTTACCTAACAAATGCAACCAATGTAACCTAATCGTATGTGCCCTTAACTAAGTCTGAAATTAAAAAAAAAAAAAATTGGAATCAAAGGTACCAAGAGCTCAGTTACAAATCAAGTTAGGCAGAGGGGTAAAAAATAGTCAACAATGACTTTTGAGTGCTAGTGTAAACAACATGTGGTAGATGTATAAGTTTGGAGGCAAGTTTTCAAGAGAACACAAGATCCATTTGGGGTATTTTCTAAATCTAAGACCTCTGCAAAACATCGAAGTGAAGATATGGAATAGGTAGATGGATAAACGGGTGTATAACTTGTTATCAAGAAGAATCTTGTTTGAAAATTTGTCTTCATGATTAATCACAATATAAGTGGGAATTGAAAACAAGAGGAAATGGCAATGACTTCAAAGGTTCTAAAGGAGTCTTTAATATATATATATATTTTTTTTTTTTTAAAAAGGAGGAAAGTACAAAATATGCCTCTTAGGACATCCATAGTTAGAGACACTAAAGGAAGAGCTCAGAAAACTAACAAATAACTGGGAAAAAGTGGCAGAATGAAAATGAAGACTTTAACATAGAAGTTGAGTTGGTCTGAAAGAGAGACAGCACTCAAGGTAGGAAGCCAGCATATGCAACTTGACATGGAAAGAATAAGTGATGATTGCAGAATTGCATGACTAGAGGAGTGGGTGTTTCTAGAACATCAAGCTCTCCTCTCAGATTTCCTTCTGTTCACCCAATTTTGCATGCTTTATTTCTACCAGAGGGGGTTCCAAAATTTCAGACTCTGTACATTATTCTCTTGTCCTGGCATTTCAGCTGCTTCATGATGATTTGCCTTGCAACGCAGCCACATGAGTCTTTTGCCAGGAGACTATGTTGTACTTTATGATTATCAGAGGGTTAAAAAAACAAACTCAAAATTCATTGAAAGAATACTCTCTTAGCTGTATACCCTCCAGTTACCACTCTCTCTTTGCAAGAAAGCTACTTGCTTATTTATTGAACTCTTTTCCTTTATTTCTCCCCCATATTGTTCATATATGTATTGTACAAAATAGATGATTTTTTAAAATTGTGAATAGAAGTTTTAAAGTAGGAATCGTGGAATTTTTCTTATAAGTTTTGAAGAATGAGGCAATGATTTAAATAATGTTTTTCACTTTATAATTTTCAATAAAATGGTATTAATTCGTCACATCATCATATATCATTATATATTAAAAACTTAGCCCCTATTTTAAGGACCACATATTTCAAAATTGCAGTGAATATTCAGTTGTAAGACTATCAGATAATTCTCTTCATTAATTAAATAAATCAAATATTGAGCATAGAGATGATTTGAACACTTTTCTTATATTGGTGTGAATTGAGCACTCTGTGATCACTCTGTACTATCTCATATGTGTTTCGTATAAGATAATTAGTAAAGTTTCCTGTGAAATAAAATGAATTTATGGTATGTAATGCTTTGGAAACATTGGTTTCCAACTCTTTCATTTTCTTCTTGAGAACAGAATAATTGATCATCAAACAACAACAATAATGATGAGTTCTGCTAACTAGATTTTGCCAAGGCTTATTTTATTTCAAAATTCTTTCTGATTACACAGAGTTCTTCACAGGATGAGCCATCTGGAAATTTTTCTGAATTTCTCACTGGGATGATGGTAGAAAATGAGAGCAGAGCCAGTTTTCAAAGAACACAAAGGAAGAATGTCTAGATTGCTATGGCAGATTTTTACATCAATGCCAAGAATCCCTGCATAAATGCCAGGTAGGATATTACCACTGGAATCTGATTTAACTCTCAAGGGACATCTGACTCTGAGGTTGCTAATTATGCTTTTTGAAATTTTCAAATATCCATCTTTTGTAAAATGCAAACTATATCTCCACTATATATTAATGTACAAAACCAAAATATTGATATTAACGTATATTGCCTTATATTTACTATATATTACAATATAATAACATTTGTAGTAAGCTCTTTTTTTGGAAATAAAAATTCAGGATGTTTTATTATAAGGACATTTGCACTAGATTGTTTATTGTAGATCGATTCACAATTGCCAAGATGTGAAATCAACCCAAGTGCCCATCAACTCACGAATGGATTAAAAAATTGTGATATGTAGCCAGGCATTGTGGCAGGTGCCTGTAGTCCCAGCTACTTGGGAGGCTGAGGCAAGAGAATTGCTTAAGACAAAGAGATTGAGTTTTCTGTGAGCTGTGGCACCGTGGCACTCTACCAAGGGTGACAAAATGAGACAGTGTGTCAATTAAAAAAAAAACTGTGATAAATGTACAATATGTAATACTATTCAGCCATAAATAAAGATGGAGACTTTACATCTTTTGCATTAACATGGATAGCATTGGAGAATGTTCTTTCTAATAAAGTATAAAAAGAACGAAAAAGCAAGTACCTAATGTATTTAATACTAATATGAAGCCAGTAGATGAACTAATATGTGCCCACACAAGAAAAAAACTTAATACACATGGAGGGGAGAACGGAGGGAGATTGGTGTGATCTCACCAGATGGGTATGATATAAGGGTATATGGTACGCCTCCTGGGTCAAGGGCACGACTACAATGGGGACCTTACTGAACAAACACAAACATTGTTATAGAATAGAGTATTGGGGTGGGGGGACGCTAGGCACTAAGAACAGAGTGATCTGGGAAAAAGCTAAGCATCACTCTGGCCCTGAGTATTACAAACAATACTCATTAGACACAATATATAGGCCCAATGGTAAGTCATAATACTAACAGAGAGAGAGAGAGAGAGGAAAAAAAAAAAAAAAAAAAAAAGACAAGACAAAAGTGCAGTAAACAGAACATGTTAAGATCAATTATATAGTTAAATTTTTTTAAACCTTGACTCTTCTTTTAAAGCTTTCTGCTATGCTATACTTTCTCATTCCTGACGTCAATAAAAGTCTGTGTGGATCACTAGAAGGGGCCTCACCTTTGTCTCTCTGTGTGGAGAGCTTGCTGGTGTTGGCCTCTCAGGGTATTTCAGGTCAATGCAAAGGGACTTAGTTGTTGTTATTATTTTGGGCTGAATCTCACTGATGCATTGTAACCTAATCATTTGTACCCTCATATTAATCTTTAAGAAAAACAGAACATTCTCCTTAGTAAAGTATCAAAATAATGCAAAAAAAAAAAAAAAAAAAAAAAAAACATTCAGGGTGACTAATCGTAGCAATGTAATGTGGGTATAAATAAACATAGCAGTAGGGCAGCATATGAATAGATATAAAATGATAATTTGTTGCAAAAATAAATCTATCACTTCACTTTTAGATGGATTTCTAGAAAAAATTGAAAATGAAATTAACATATAGCTTTTTCAAAAATTTAAATGCAATATAGTTTATACCTCATTCATCCATAAGCCCCTGATAATAAGTAATAGAAATCCATTTTTATTTTCAATTAAAATGTGAAGTTGTAGTAGCTATATTTTGCTTTGTCTTTAACTATAATAACTTATGTCAGGAATGTTATTCCTTTGTCATTCAGCATACATTTATTAACGCCTACTATATATGCCAGGTATTAAGAGCTGCTATAAATACAAAAAGTAATAACTACAGAATGCCAGTTGTGAAATATTTCAGGAAGCAGTATGAAAGACAGAAACAAATAATCTTCATGCAAATTTTAGAGATTTTTTTTTTGAGAAAAATACATTTAAAGTATTGTAATTTTCTTTATTCTTTACTAGGATGTCTTTAAACATACAGTCTTTAATTGTCATAATTCTTATTTTTTTTTAGTTTTTTCTGTAAATATTAATGAATGAAAATAGCTTTGGAGGATAAACTATCTGCTTCTCTCTTTAATTTTGTAGAATTATATATTCCCATTTCATGATAGCTTTGGGAAGGCTAAGAGTGATAGCCCTGAAATCCGCTCTCCAGTTTGCTCATTACAGCCATAGGCACTTTGTGATTAAAAAACTCCAGGGAGAATGAAGCAAGGTGGTGGACTAAAGACAGCTTCTTTGCAGCTGTGCCTGGTGATACTGGGGAGAGAAGACTCCAGCCACCTATGGCTTGTGGACTATGTCCAGAAACATCCTTTGGGGGCACAGGGAGGCAGCTGGAGACTTGAGGACCCCAAGAGGAGAATGGAAGCAATGTACTTACATGCTGACAGAGGCCGGCCAGTGTGAGCAGAAGCTGGCTGGTGTAGCTGTGGGAGCAGCAGCAACAGCTTGCAGACAACGAAGCCCTGCCCTATGAGTTATTTTATTTTTTCATTTTTGGATCTGGGTACTTGTGAGAACTTAGGCAAGCCAGCAAGTGATTTTGAACAATGCCCCAGGGCTGGGACTGAGCCATTGGGTGGAGTGGAGCTTTCACTGTTCAGGTGCAGACAAGGTGCAGCCATTGTGGGAAAGCTGCCTTGCAGGCTCAGCCCTCAGAGTCCTAGTGAGAGGCGATTCTGGCACACCTGATAAGTGGGGCAGCCACTTCTGGGGAGATTTCAGAAACACACACTCTCTTGAGAAAACCACTGCATGGTCAAGGATGCCGTTTGGAAAGGTAGGAGCATGTAAATTAAGCAGGCTGAGGAGAGATTCAGGCTCCCAACTCTGTGGGATTTGAGGGCAAAGCAGTAAGGAAGACAGACGGGACCAGGTCTCCTCAGCAAGACAGAAGCTTCCAGTCTCCATCTTGCATGCTTACAGAGACCAGCTGTATCAGCATTGTGATTAGCATCTCATACCCCAGAAGATCACCTGTGGCCCAGGCAATATACAGCAAGATATGTGTGTGTGTGTGTGTGTGTGTTGTTTATTTGTTTTGTAATTTTTTCCCCACTGTTTTCCCCTAGAGTTTTCCTTTTCTTCTTTTTTCTCTTGTAATTAAAACTTTTTTTTTCTCTTGTAATTAAAACTTTTTTTTTCTCTTGTAATTAAAACTTCCACAAGGAAGGGGAAGGGAGGGGGGAGGTTTTGGTGGAGAGGGAGGGGGGAGGTTTTGGTGGAGGGAGCGTAACGGGTGGGGCCACATCTATGGTGCATCTTAGAATGGTACAGGCAATTTCACTAATATACACAGCTATGATTTAACAATTAAAAAAAAATAAAATAAAATAAATTACTTTATTTAGTTTGACAAAAAAAAAAAAAAACTTTTCATTATTTCCTTCTTAATGATAAGGGCTTTATTTTTGCTAGTTTTTATGCCCCTTTTATTCTCCCCCTGCCATTTTTATCCCTTAAGGTTTTTTTGATGTTTGTTTTATTTTGATTTTTAGTATTTTTGCTTTTCTTCTCTTTTTGATGGAGGTGGGATCTTGTGTCTGCTCAGCCTGGCAAGGAGCTCTAGACATCAAGGAAGCTCTAAACCCAACCCAGCCCCCCAGAGATAGGGATTCGTGGATGTGGGCCAACGTATCTTACTGTACACCATTATTACTCCTGTCTCTCTCCTTCTGTTCCTCTCTTCTTTTTGTCAATCTTCCCTTTTACTCCCCCTTTCCCTTTTCTTCTCTTTCTCTCTTTTTCTAATCTTTTCTCTCTTCTTGCTTTTCACTCTTCTCTTCTTTTTGGTCCTATATCAAAAGGACACTTCAATGTCTTAGATCAGATGCACAGTAACTTAAAGAGAAGGAGAAAATGAAAGGAAAAAGTAGGTCAAGGGAAAATGACAAAAAGAAAACTCTCATGAGAAAGAAACATTACAAAATTCCTGGCAATATGAAAAACCAGAACAGAGCAAACCCCTCCCCAAGGGATCATGAAGTAGCTCCTGCAGAGGATTCCACCTATAAAGAAGTGTTAGAAATGACAGAAAGGGAATTTAAAACATGGATGATTTAAAAAATGAAGGAAATTGCTGAGAAAGTGGAAAATGACCAAAAGGAAATCCAAAAACAGAATCAAATAAGAGATGAACAATAGAAAGATTATAGAAAGGATATAGCAGGGCTTAAGGAATTGAAGCATTCAATCAGGGAACTTAAAAACACAGTAGACAGTATCAAGAACAGATTAGGCCATTCAGAAGAAAAAATCTAAGAGATAGAGGGTAAGGCTCTTGAGGTAGCACAGGCAATTAGAGAGACAGGAAAAAAAGGGAGAGAAAGTAGAAGGTTCAGTGAGAGAATTATGTGGACTTTTGAAGTGTTTAAACATACAAATTATAGGGATCTCTGAAGGGGAAGAAAAATGTCACAGAGGAATGGAAGCCCAAAGAGAGGATATTAAATGAAAAGTCCCCAAGTATCACCAAAGATCCCAACATACTCCTTTCAGAGGTATATCGAAAACTAGGTCATCTTAATCGAAACCAAGCTTCTCCAAGACACATTGATGAATGTGATGAATCAGTCCAAAGTCAAGACAAAAGAGAAAATTCAGCAAACAGCCAGGACTAAGCACCAATTGACCTGCAGGGGGCAAATTCATCAGGTGACTGGATTTCTCAAATGAAACTTTTCTACTCAGAAGAGAATGGCAATCTACATTTATCTACTTAAACAAAATAATTTTCAGCCAAGAATTCTATAGCCTGCTAAGCTAAGCTTCAAAATTGATGGAGAAATCACATCTTTTACTGATATTCACACATTGAGGAAGTTTGCCACAAGAGCAGCTCTATAGAAAATACTAAGCTGGGTTTTTTCCTAAGTATTTTCTATAGAGCTACACACTGACCATCTGTGGACCATCACAATGGACCAGTAGCAAACTCAACACCCAGAAACTAAAGGACAAAATCCAGCTTCCACAATGATGCAAAAGATAAAACTAATCAATGGACTGTTTCAAAATAAGGTGAGTAGACCTCCACCACACTTATCAATTCCCTCAGTAAATGTTAATGGAGTGAATATCCCACTGAAGAGGCATAGGCTGGCTGATTGGATTAGAAAGTGTAAGCCATATATATGCTTCTACAGAAAACACACCTAACCTCAAAGGACAAAGTAAGACTTAGGGTTAAGGCATGGAAAACAATTTTTTGGCAAATGGAAATCAGAAGAAAGGAAGGCTTGCAATCTTATTTTCAGAAATAAGTAGATTTAAAGCAACCAAAGTGAAAAAAGACAATGATGGACACTTCATATTGGTCGAGGGAAACATATAACAAGAAGACATTTCAATTCTGAATATTAATACACCCAATTCAAATGCTCCCAGATTTATGAAACAGACTTTAATTGGTCTGAGCAATATATCCTATAGCACCATAATAGTAGGGAACTTTAACACTCCTCTTACAGAGGTGGACAGATCCTCTAAATAGAAACTAAACACAGATAGAAGGAACTGAAATGTGACTCAAGAAAAACTATGCCTAACAGACATACAGAACACGCCATTCAAAAGCTAAAGAATATACATTCTTTTAATTGGCCCATGGAACATTCTCCAATATAGATCATATCTGAGGACATATCAAACTGCAACAAAAAATCAAAAGAATTGAAATTATATCTTGTATCTTCTCAGACTGCAAGTCAATAAAGATAGAAAGAACTCAACTCCAAACAAATTTTCATCCCTACACAAAAGCATGGAAACTAAACAACCTTATACTGAATAACAGTTGGATCAAGGAACAGATAAAAAAGGAAATCATTAACTGCCTTAAGCATAAGAGCAATGAAGACATGGGCTACAAAAACCTGTGGGGCATTGCAAAAGCCCTCTTATGAAGAAAATTTATCACATTAGATGCCTACATTTGAAAAATAGAAAGAGATCACATCAATAATCTATTGAATTATCTTAAAAGTAATGGAAAAGGAAGACCAATCTAATCTCAACTCTAGCAGAAGAAAAGAAATAACCCAAATTAAATAAAAAATAAAAAATAAATGAAATTGAAAATGAAAGAATCATTCAGAAAATTAATCAAACAAAATGTTGTTTCTTTGAAAAGATAAATAAAATGGATAAACCATTGGCCAGATTAACCAGAAATAGAAAAGCAAAATCTTTAATAACCTCAATCAGAAACAAAAAGGGGGAAATAACAATTGATACCACACAGATACAAAGATTATTTCTGACTACTATCAAAAACTCTATGGCCAGAAATTTGACAGTGTGGAGGAAATGGACCAATACCTGGAATCACACCACCTCCCTAGACTTAACCAGGAAGAAATAGATCTCTTGAACAGACCAAGCACTGAGGTTGCATAAACAATAGAGAAAAAACAACAACAACAAAAAGGCCTAGAACAAGATGGCTTCACATCAGAATATCACACCTTCAAATATGAGCTTGTACTTATGCTGCAGAACCTACTCCAAAATACTAAGAACAGAGGAATCTTTCTGAACATGTTCTATGAATCAAACATCACCTTGATTCCAAAACCAGGAAAGGACTAAACTAAAAAAGGAGACCTACAGACAAATTTCACTAATTAACATTGATGCAAAATATTCAATAAAATCTTAGCTATTAGAATGCAGCTGCACATTAAAAAAATGATACACTACGATCAAGTAGACTTCATCAGGGATGAAAGGTTGGTTTAACATACACAAATCCATCAGTGTAATATACCCTATCAATAGACGCAAAAGACCATTTGATCCTCTCAACACATGCAGAAAAAGTATTTGACGAAATTTAGCATCCTTTTCTAAAAAGAACACTTAAGGAAAATAGGCATTTGTGGCAATTTTCTTAAGCTGATTGAAACCATATATAACAAACCTAGAGCTGAATGGAGTAAAAATGAAAGCTTCCCTACTTAGAACTAGAATCAGACAAAGATGTCCACTATCACCACTATTACTCAACATTGTGCTGGAAGTTCTAGCCAAGACAATCAGGCAAGAGAATAGAAAGGACACCCAAATGGGACAAAGGAGGTCAAACTCACACTCTTTTCTGATTATACGATCTTATACATAGAAAACCCCAAGACTCAACCACATAACTCATAGAAGTGCTCAGGAAATATCATAATGTCTCAGAGCATAAAATCAATGTCCATAAAGCCTTTGTCTATGCCAATAACAGGAAAGTTGAAAAGCAAATCAAGGACAAAATTCCCTTCAGAGTAGCTTCAAAGAAATGGAAATACTTTGGAATAAACCTAACAAAAGGTAAAGAATATTTACAAAGAGAATTGTGCACCATAAGAGAAGAAATTGCAGAAGACATTAACAAATGGAATAACATACCATACTCTTGGCTGGGAAGAATCAACATTGTTGAAATGTCTATTTTATACCAGAAGAAACTCTATCTAATAGAGTATTGTTGTACACAAGCTTGGTGCAATGTACACACCTAAACATCATAAGGACTGGTTTGCATTTGTGTACAGCATAGTACATGTTTTTTGGAAAATCCACCAGCTTAGGTTCCACGAACCAGCGGAAGCTGCAAGAAGGAAAAGGTATAACTGGTGGTATCTTGAAGATCCCCAATAAGCCCTGACAGACACAGAGAGACTATATATGAGAATAAAGTCTTGTGTGGTTTGGATGGAAGATACTTTCTAATGCAGACAGCTGAAATCTATTGAATAATGAAGAGTTCTGCGTCAGTGGCAACAGACATCCATGTAAACATCATTGATAGCAAAAAGAAAAAAAAAGAACGGTTTGTTTCACACATACTAAGTTTTTATGGAAGTAAACTTGTAAGTATGTATGAAAAACTTAGAGGATTAACTGAACAGTTTGAAAGTAACTCAGATGATTTTTCAGATCCAAAGTCAGGAAGAACATTGAATGCTATTAAAATAATGTACTTTCTCATGATTTTCAACCTAGGAAAATATAAGTTACATATGACAATTAGTAAAGTCTTCCTTATTTTTGTTTTTCATGAAAGACAATGAACTTGGTTTTGGAAACATTGACATTATTTTCTGCTTTAGGGATTTAATTGTTTGATTGTGTAATATGTTATTACCCATATGATGACTTTTGATTCCTGACATTTCAATACCTAACAGTTATTTTTTAAATGTATATTCTAGGTAACATGAACACAAAATTTTCCTTTCAATATATGAAAGAAATTGACCTAAATTCAGAGAGTCAGGCATATGTGAGTCATTATGAAAGTTCTAAGATAAACAAAATCAAGAAATGAAGCCTTCCTAGCAACACCAATAAACCAAGCAAGTTGAAACTTGCACAGATGAATTAGAAAAGAGGCTGTTGACTGGGGTTTTTGGAAGTGAAATAATGGACCATAACACAGTCTGCCTTATAATTTGTGTAGTGACCCACATATGTATAAAAATACACACAAAAATAAAAACCTAATCAATGTTTCCCATATGGTGTATCAAATATAATATTTCCTCTTAATGATCTGAAAAATATAATATTATTTCATCTCATATTCAAATGGAATTTTTTATTTGATGTTGGGAATAACTCAGCTGATTGAACCTCATGTGTCTATAAAAATTGCTATTAACCTTAAATAATTGGCTTTTTTCATGGACAGCCTAAGCCTAATAAAACATTTACCTTTATTTTTAATGTGTGCATGTGCAACAACTGATTTCAAAATCAAAATTTCTCAAGAGAGCAAGGATTTAATCACTTCAAACTATTACTGCTGGTCTCATTGATTGTGAGGAATTGTTTGCTTGAAAACAATTTTGTTTGAAAAATAATTTCTCTGTTGAGAAAATGTTTGTTTGTGGGACAATTCACCTTATCCAGCTCCCAGGAAATAGTTTACTCGCTATTTCTCTGCCTCTTCAGATCCATATGACCCTGACATTCCTTTCATTCCTGGATCTGTTCAGCAGCCCCACTTTAGAAAGGACTTTCTGACCCTCTATCCACAATAGCAACCACTTCAATTATTTTCCTCCTTATACTTTTCAATCATCATTGCCCTAGTATTAAACTGATATTATATTTTAAAACGATTTATCTTTTCTCTTTTTTACTAAAATATGTTTTCTAAAAAATCAGTAATTTTTATATATTTAGCTCATTACTATATCCTTAGCAATTAGAATCATATCCAGGTATAGAGCATATTTGGAAATACAGATAGTTCCCAACTTAATGATGGTTCAACTTATGATGATTCAGCTTTATGATGACCGGAAAGGAATACACATGCAGTACATTCCTCAACTTATGATAGTATCCCCAGAAAATAGCATGAGTCAATAATGCACTTTACATTTATGCTTGCTTCAACTTACCAAGTCATAAACCCATCATAAGTCAAGGAACATCTGTTTATGAAAAAGAAAAGGGGGGAATATGTTTTGGATCTGGAGTTAAAAAAAGGTTAATGAGAAAACTGGGTCCAAAAAGTTTAGAAGGGTAAAGAAAAGACAAAGGACATATATTCCATAGCAGAAGTTTGTATTTCACCATGACTGTGGCTCCGCTATTCAGCATCTCTAGCCCTACAGTGTCAATTATTAATATAATAAACCTCCTCTGTACCAGATATATTTTTTCCTATCCTTTTCCTTTTTCATACCTCAAATGACTTTTTCTAGTGTATTGAAGACATAAAATATTCTGATAATATTTATAGTCATGTGAATTATAAATCATAATATTTGCAACTTAATTCCTTTGGAAAGGTTGTGCTCTGCATGTGTCTACCATTTTTGTACTTACATATGAAAATAATGGAAGACAAGAAGTCAGTAATAATAAAAGAGAGGATCGCAAAAGCAGCAGAAGTCAAATAATAACCTGGCAGTAGTCAGTTCTTACCTGTCAATAATAACATTGAATGTGACCATAGTAAACTCACCCATCAAAAGACATAGCATGGCTGAATATGAAAAACCCAGAGCCAACTGATATTGTCTGCAAGAAACACAGTTCACCCAGGCAGGCACATAGACTGAAAGTAAAGCGATGGGAAAAGGTATGTCATGCCGATAGTAACCAAAAAGAGCTGGAAGAGCTATACTTGTATCAGACAAAATAAATTTCAAGAAATCATATGTGCTGACACTTTTCAGATGTAGCACTGTAATTTCATAACTACAAATGCATTCTTATATATAAGCACATTTTATTGGTGACTCAAATAACATGTGGTGTTGACAATCTTTAAGCAACATTTCTAGATGGTGAATATTTCTCAATAAAGTTCCCAATGAAACCATTTGCACTGCTCTTTCAATTTACGTGATGTTTGCATTCTTGGAAAGGTCAGAAGACGTTTATGCACAAAATTTTTCTGCTTATCTAAAATGGAATTTTTTCTACGCTCAGTAATCATAAAGAGAGTTTTTACCTGCATGACATTCTAAAATCAAGTGAGACACAAGATGGTCTTTAATTGTCCAGAACTGTCACAGGCACTGTAGGAAAACATTATCCCTGAGGGCCCACATTCACTGAATGTCAGAGCGTTCCTTAATAATTGTTACAAGCCAAACAAAATGCCCTCAGATGTTTGAAAAATGCCTTCTATTGAGTGTGGAACTGCTGCCACCCTCTCTCTCAGCAACTGAAAAGTACAGTGCTGACATATACTCACTAAAGTGTCCTAATGAATTTTTTCTTATAGGCCATATCTGCCTCTTGAAACCTTCATTTCCAGCAATCTTGATTAATTCCACAATTATAACAATTAAATGCATTCATTTGCATTTCCTTCATTCATGTAATAAACATCTATTAAGCATTTGATACTCTATTAGTCCATAGAAATAAAAAGGGGGGGGGGGCTCAGCACCCCTAGCTCAGTGGTTAGGGAGCTGGCTGCATACACTGAGGCAGATGAGTTCCAACCCAGGCTGGGCCTGCAAAACAACAATGCCAACTGCAATGAAAAAAAAACAAACAAACAAACAAACAAACAAAAAAAAACACCGCTGGGTCTTGCGGTGAGTGTCTGTAGTCCCAGCTATTTGGGAGGCTGAGGCAAGAGAATCACTTAAGTCTAAGAGTTAGAGGTTGCTGTGAGCTGTGACATCATGGCACTCTTCTAAGGGTGACAGTGAGACCCTGTCTCAAAAAAAAGAAAGAAAAGAAATATAAAAAAGGACCAAAAGTGAAAAAAAAAATCCAAAAACATTAACAAAAAAAGATCGTTTTTGTTTTAATTGGGGCTATCACCTAGTAAATAATTAAAAGTTCCCAAAGCTTCTGCTGCAGGGGTTAATAAGCAACAATTAATCAACATTTTTCACAGTTTTTGTGCACTTGACCTTTTATCCTTGCCTTCAAACCCCCAAACCATCAACAAGTAAACTCAAAGTAGCAGTAATTACAGTGGCTTCTAGTTTTTTTGGTTGCTTTTATAAAGTAGACCTGTGGAGTTGACCTTTTATTTTTGTTTTACAGAGGCATATGTTATTTATTTGGCTATATACATGTTGATATTCTTTTTAAAAATCACTTCAGAATATCACGGGGGCACAAATGCTTTTGGTTACATGTGTAGATTTTGTTATGCTTGAGCCAGGATTATAAGTGGGCCCATCACCCAGACAGTGTTCTTTGCACCTGTTGGGCAGGAAAAATAGATTTTTAGGCAAATTACATTGAAGGGTAGGATGCAGCATTGCAAATGCCATAAATGCTGATGCGTTTTATAACAGTGATTCAAATAGCACATATAGCATTGATAACCAATAAAAAATGTTTCTAAGTGGTGACTACTTCTCAATAAATTGACACCCAATAAAATTCATTCTTTTAAAGCTTACAGTTCCACAAACTTGGGCAAATATATAGAGGCATGGAACTACCAAAATAATCAAGAAATAAAATATTTCCTTAGGCCCCCAAGGTTCTCTCATTACCCTTGGCAATCAATCTCCGCCTTCAAAACCCAGCAATTGCTAAGCTGTTTTCTATTGCTATGAATTTTTCTATTCCAGAAAGTTATGTGAATGGAATCCACTTAACGGAGCTTTTGTTTTGGGCTTCTTTCATTTAGCATCAGGCATTTGAGCTTCCTCTCTGTTGCCATGTTCATCCGTGGTTCAGTCACTTTTTATTTCAAGTCATTTTCCATTGTTTACTCAGGGATGAGATTGTTAGATAGTATAGTAAGTTCATGTCTAATTTTCATCATCAAAACATTGCATTCCCAGTTGCAATGTACAACATACCATGTAGCTCCTCATTCCTGCCAGGACTTGGTTTTGAACGTGTCCTAAACTTTTTGCCATATTATTAAGCCTATTTTGGCATAATATCATAGTTTTAATTTTTATTTGCCTTCTGGGTAATAAAATTAAGAATCTTTTTCTCCACTTATTGACCACTAGCATTTCTGATCTGATAAAATATCTGGCCAAATCCTTTCTCATTTAAAAAAAAAATGAAAATAAAAAATTGGTTTGTCTCTTATTATTGGCTAGTTAGGTGTTACTTACATATTCAGATATAAATATGTTATAAATTATATGATTGTAAATACTGACTCTCAGTATGTGGTTTAGCTAGTCCTTCTCTTAACAATGTCTTTGAAAGACTAGAAGATTTTGGTTTTGATAAAGTTGAACTCACCATTTTTTAAATTTATGATTTGTGATTTTTAGGTATGAGAAGGGCATATTTGCTAATACCAAACATCACGGAGATATTCTTATAGATTTCTTTGTATGAAAGTCATTGTTTGTATAAAAGTCATTGTGGCATATTTATTTATTTATTTATTTATTTATTTATTTATTTATTTATTTATTGAGACAGAGCCTAAAGCTGTTGCCCTGGGTAGAGTGCTTTGACATCACAGCTCACAGCAACCTCCAACTCCTGGGCTTAAGCATTTCTCCTGCCTCTGCCTCCCAAGTTCCTGGGACTACTGGTGTCTACCACAATGCCAGGCTATTTTTTGGTTGCAGCCACCATTGTTGTTTGGCAGGTCCAGGCTGGATTCCAACCCGCCAGCCCAGGTGTATGTGGCTGGTGTCTCAGCCACTTGAGCCATAGGTGCTGAGCCTAGTCCCTACATTTAAGTTAATAATCCACTTCAAGTTAATTTTTATGTGGTGTGTGGTAATAGTCAAAATTATTATTTTTATTTTGCATATGGATCTCTAATTAGTCTGGCACCAATCACTAAAAAGACTCTCTTTACTCAACTGATTAGCCTTGCCGCTTTGGACCCTACCTTATATACGGTATATGAGGCTTACATCTGGACTCATTATTATACCTTTGAATTAAGTATATAGCTAAGTACATTGTTTGTATTAATTGTATATTTAGTTCTTTCTCAAAATTACTTTTACCATTCTAGGTCTTTTGCATTCTCATATACATTTTGTAATCAGCTTTGCATGTCTATATAGTGATTGTATTAATTGGTTTTTGAATATTAAAACTCTGATTTCTAGGATAAACCCTGGATGGTGACAATCCATTGTTCTTTGAGACTACTACTGCACTTGATTTGCTAATAATTTCTGAAAAATTTTTGTGTCTATTGAAGAAAAATACTGGTTTGAAGTTTTTTCTTTCATAATATCTTTGTCTGGTTTGGATAACAGAGTAATGCTGGCTTTATACAGTGAGGTGGGACATGCACTCTCTTTCTTAAGTTTCTGTCTGAATTGTGTAGAATTTGTAGTATTTCTTCTTAAACTGTTGGCTGTAAATTTTTCCAGTGAAACCATTTGACCCTGGCATTTTCTTTGCAGCAATTTTATGTTTTGTATACTGTATAAAAATACATACAAATTAAGATATATAAATAGACGTAGGCATTATTTCAGGTAGGTTATTTTTTTAAGACTGAAATTTGTGATCTTTTTTAGCTTAGATATCTTAAGAAATTTGACTATCTTATTTTAGTAGCCTAGTTTATTGGCATAAAGTTTAGCATAACATTCTTTTATTATAGGGTCTGTAGTGAGTGTTCCTTTTTCCTTCTTTATTCTTGATGTTGTAATTTTGGTTTTTCTACCACTTTTTCTGGCTAAAGCTTTATTCCATTGATCTTTTCTTTTTCTTTTCTTTCTTTTTTTTTTTTTTAGATAGTTTCACTTTGTCACCCTGGGTAGAGCACCATGGTATCATCATAGCTCTAACTCATAGGCTCAAGAAATCCTACTGCCTCAGCCTCCTGAGTAACTGGGACTACAGATGGATAGTTTTTCTATTTTTAGTAGAAATGAGGTCTCACTCTTGGTCACGCTGCTCTTGAACTCCTGAGCTCTTAGCCTCTCAGACTCATTAGGATTCAGGCATGAGCCACTGTGCCCTGCCTTCATGAGTGTTTTAAAGAACTAGATTTTGTTTCATTGATTTATCTGTTCTATTTATTTATATATATATATATATATATATTTTTTTTTTTTTTTTTTTTTTTTTTTTTTATAATTAGTCTCACTTTTTCACTTTTGGTAGAGTGCCATGGCGTCATATCTCACAGCAACCTCAAACTCCTGGGCTCAAGCAATTTTCTTGTCTCAGCCTCCCAATTAGCTGGAACTACAGGCACCTGCCACAAAGCCCAGCTATTTTTAGAGATGAGGTATCACTCTGGCTCAGGCTGGTCTCGAACCTGTGAGCTCAGGCAATCCACCTGCCTTGGCTTCCCAGAGTGCTAGGATTACAGGTCTGAGCCACTGCGCCTGGCCCAATTTATCTGTTCTTGATTTCTTGGACTTTTTTTTTTTTTTTTTAATGCATTAACGTTTTATTCATTACCTTCCAATATTATTCTAGATTATTTTTAGTGTTTACACAGTCATACTTTAATTGTATTTTTGGAAGTTGATTATAAACCATAGCTCAGGAGATATTTTTTCCATAGGAATTGCTTGTGCTTTATTGGTTTATTTCCCAACATAAAGAAATCCATTCACAATAAAATAATTGGCTATTATTATTTATCTAGATGTGATCATGAATAGAGGCAGAGAAGCCTCTGCATTCTTAAAAGTTCCTTAGAGACTTCTATTGCTTGGATTCTTGGTCCAAATTACTTATTTTTTAGTCAGTTTTTTAAAAAGAGTATAGAACTGAATGTTTCCAGAGCCCTCTTATATCTGAAACTGTTATTTCACCTCTCTGCCTTTACATCAAAATTATTTTCAGGGTGGCACCTGTAGCTCAGTGGGTAGGGTGCTGTAGGGTGCTGGCCCCATATACTGAGGTGGGTCCAGCCGAACTGCAAGAACAATAACAAAATAGCCGGGCATTGTGGTGGGCGCCTGTAGTTCCAGTTGCTAAGGAGGCTGAGGCAAGAGAATCGCCAAAGCCCAGGAGGTGGAGGTTGCTGTGAGCTGTGATGCCTAAGCAGTCTACCAAAGGCAATAAAATGAAACTCTGTCTCTAAAAAATAAAAATTAATTTTTTTTTCAAAAAAAAATTTTTTTGGCACCATACACAGGTTTTATAGACTGTTTGATACATTTTCATCACACTGGTTAACATAGCCTTCCTGGCATTTTCTTAGTTATTATGTTAAGACATTTATATTCTGCATTTATGAAGTTTCACATGTACCCTTGTAAGATGCACCGCAGGTGTAATCCCACCAATCACCCTCCCTCCACCCATCCTCCCCCCTCCCTCCCCTCCGTCTCCCCCTTCTCCATATTCTTAGGTTATAACTGGGTTATAGCTTTCATGTGAAAGCCATAAATTAGTTTCATAGTCGGGCTGAGCACATTGGATACTTTTTCTTCCATTCTTGAGATACTTTACTAAGAAGAATATGTTCCAGCTCCATCCATGTAAACATGAAAGAAGTAAAGTCTCCATCTTTCTTTAAGGCAGCATAAAAAAATTTGTTTTCATTGTCCTTTGGGTTTTAATGGTGATATATGTGACTGGGAAAAAACACGAAACTCTGTAAAATAATTTAAGAGGTTTATTATAAGCCAAACACGCGTGACTACAGCCAAGAAGTTGTACACAAGTAGTCTGCTGGAGTTGGGTTACAGTTTGGTTTTGTACATTTTAGAAGCAGGTAAAATTATAATTCAAATCATGGAAAGTGTCCGCATGTCAAAGCTGGGTAGGAGTGGGGTGGGGCTTACAGGTTACAGATGTGTTCAAAGATTCTTTGATTTGTAATGATTTGTAATTGGTTAAGGAAATAAAGCATCGTCTAAAGCCTGGTATGTTTTAAGTTAAGAAGTCTATTGACCAAAGACAAGCCCCAATAGACAGACTCAAGGGATTTGTTAAGCAAGTGATGTCCTGCAGGTGATTTAACCATCACTCTGCATGACCTTAAGTTCTGTTAATTTTTTAGTATCTAAATTCCAAAGAAAGGTAGGCGCAGTGGCTCACACCTGTAATCCTAGCACTTTGGGAGGCAGAGGCCAGTGATTGCATGAGCTCAGGAGTTCAAGACCAGCCTGAGCAACAGCAAGACCCCCATCTCTAAAAATGTCAGGCATTGTGGCAGATGCCTGTAGTCCCCGCTACTTAGGAGGCTGAGGCAAGGGGATTGCTTGAGCCCAAAAGTTTGAGGTTGCTGTGAACTACAATGCCATAGCACTCTACTGACAGTGATAGAGTGAGACTCTGTCTCAAAAAATAAAAATAAATACAAAATTCCAAAGAGAGGGAATATAATGAGGTATGTAATATCCTGTCTTTTGATGGCCAGAAACTCAGTTTTAAGGTTTTTCTGGGTTCCCCCTTGGCTAAGAGAGGGTCAGTTAGTCAGTGGGTAGTTCATAATTTTATTTTTGTTCATATGTATAATTGTAGTCTACAATCACCTCCATTTTTTTTCTTTTATATATAATCCCATTATTTCTGTCAGAATATTTTTACATTTATTCCCTCATGTGTTGGAAAATGTCATGAACAGGTGGTCCACAAAAGGGACAGCTTCTATAGTCAGAAATATGGGGGAGATATTGCTTTGCATATGTGTGATATTGAGAAATAAATATTTAGCCTTTTTTCCTGTTTCCTGGCATACACCTCCTAAAACTCTGGAAATCATTAGAGTAAACATAGGGTCTTCTTTATGCCAATGAGATGACTGGTCGCTGGGTTTTCTAGAGAGATTCAGAAAGGGAATTGGTCAGCAGAAAGATCAAGCCATGTTTACATGGTTTAGGCTGTAAGCTCCACTGTGTAAGTTTCAGGGAGGGGAGAAAGGCTAAATGTTATGTTGATCACCAGTGGCCAATGATTTAATCAATCATGCCTACATAATGAAGTCTTTAGAAAATCTTAAAAAGACCGAGTTTGGAGATCTTCCAGATCACTGGAGGTGCCAGGAGGGAATCCTACCTTGCCTTGGGTGTCTCTTGAGTTTGGTTGCTCATTTGTCAATATCTTCTATGTAAACCGGTAAAGGGAAGCAAGTATTTCTCTAAGTTCTCTGAGCTGTCCTAGCACATTAACCATAATTAACGAGGAGGTGATGGGAATCCCAATTTATAGCTAGTCAGTCAGAATTATAGGTGACAACTTATTATTTATAACTGGTGTCTGAAGGAGGTATAGTATTGTGGAACTGAGCACCTAGATTCTGGGATCTGAAGCTATCTTCAGGTAGAGAGCATCAGATTGAACTGAATTATAAGACATCCAGTTAGTGTCCACTGGAGAACTGCTTAGTGTATAAGGAAACAATCCCCACATATCTAGAGTCAGATCAAGTTCAGTGGCATTTGAAAGGAGGAAAAACATTTTGTTTTTTCTCTATATTTAGTAATATGAAATGCTAAATGTGTTCTTAGTTGGTAAATCTGATGTATACAGTGAACCTTCAAAACTTCTGTAATGTTTCTCAAACATGCTTAGTAACAGAACACTTTGGGGTTCATGGAACCATGTGCTGGCATCTCCCTGTGATAGCACTCATGGAGACCTGAAAAAATGAACACACCTTCCAAACCATGAAATATACTGCCCTGGACATTAGCCGTGGGGACCCATAAAGGGGATGAATTGCTGCTGCCAATTGTATTTGTAAGATACAGTAAGCCACAACATTTTTTTTTTTTTTTTTTTTTTTTGCAGTTTTTGGCAGGGGCTGGATTTGAACCCACCACCTCCAGCATATGGGGCCAGCGCCTTACTCCTTTGAGCCACAGGCACTGCTCTCTCCTGCTTTTTCTCTAGAATGTCCATGATTGACCTCATCAGGGGATGCTTCCCAGGAAAAAGTTGATTCAGAATGGCATAAAAGATTTGAACGTACATCACAACTTCAGCAAGACCGTTTTTAGATTCAAAAAAATGCGGCACCGTTGGCACCGGTACACAGTTTGACAAGCCCGGGCAAATTTTTTAAGCACTTGATAATGATTTGCAAAGTATCGTCAGAATAGCGGGAAGCTCAGCCAAATCAGTGGGCTGCGTGGTCGCAGAGATTTGCTGGTGCTGAGTACTTCCCAGCATAGGTTGTGTGATATGTCCCATGTCATGGGAATGACTGTTCATCATTTCGGGAGTTAATAAGGCTGATGAATTCCTACAGAAATGATGAAAGTTCAGCCTAAGAACTAAGGCTGTGAGTTGATAGTCTCTATTTCCTTTCAATCTGGCTCTGTGGATTGTGTAATAAAATGGTAATTCTGATGGAGTTTGCCTGCTAGCTAAAAATTAAAAAAATCTGGAGGCGTCCATAGCTCATTGGGTAAGAGCGTGGGGCTGGTGGGTTCAAACTCAGCCCTGTCCAGCTAAAACAACAATGACAACTGCAACAACAACAACCACAAAGAAAATAGCCAGGCGTTGTGGCGGGTGTCTATGGTCCCAGCTACTTTGGGAAGCTGAGGCAAGAATTTGAGGTTGCTGTGAGCTGTGACGCCAGGGCGACAGACTCTGTCTCAAAAAAATAAAAATAAATAAAAAATAAATTAATAAAAAAAGTTAAAAAAAATTAAAAATAAAAAAAATCACAGAGAATATATCCCAGCCATCTTTGGGCCTCAGGAACCACAGTTAATGTTCCATCTTCACATCACACCTCTCCCTTTTCAGGCAGTTCTGCAGACAATAAAATTGCTCACAGTTTATCAATAAAATATTCAGACCCTCCACGTATTCACAAAGGGGGAAAAAAAAAAAACAGTCAATATGAACTGGACACAGCATTCCCCTGTTCCTCTCTGCGTGAATCGTATCACTATAGTATGAAGATCCCAGTGCATTAATTCAGAATTCCGAGGATTGAGACTCATTTTTATACCTCCTATTATCTCAAAATCTTTCATATATGTATGTGTTCAACTTTTCTTCCATGGTGCAACATTTCTATAAGTTTCTTCTTCATCCTCTCTGAATCCCAGCTCAAGGTGAACAATTTTCACAAAATCAGTCACATCGACCAGCCTGCAACAAGTAATCAAAGAGAACATCGAAGTTGGACACAGTGTGGGGACCAGACAGTTCACGGACAAGTCACTTCTTTTCTTTTCTTTTCTTTTCTTTTCTTTTCTTTTCTTTTCTTTTCTTTTCTTTTCTTTTCTTTTCTTTTCTTTTCTTTTCTTTTCTTTTCTTTTCTCTTCTCTTCTCTTCTCTTCTCTTCTCTTCTCTTCTCTTCTTTTCTTTTTTTTCTTTCTTTCTTTCTTTTTTTTTTTTTGACAGTTCCCTCTTTCTTAAGTAAAATGAAATCATTCTGGACTAAATGAGCTCAGGAACTGCATGAGAACCCCTATGCTAACTGAACAGGTCCAAGCAGTGGTTTCCTGGAACTTGACATTGAACGCA
>CAUYPK010008133.1:0-21384 GCA_963574355.1 Loris lydekkerianus | reverse complement strand
TTGCCTCTGGCCATCCTCAGATTTGGCGTGGTGTCTCTCCGAGATTAGACGTTAGTGGGATCACTCTATTGTTGGTGGATCTTTGTAGGGAGTGACCCTGTGTAGTTCCTCTGGGGCTGCTCTAGTTAGGGAGGTCTGGTTGTAAAAGTAGCTCCAGTGTACGACACACCTGGATTTAGCAATAGGGCTGGGGGTGGTGTGCATGGTTCTCTGTGCCTGGCACCCAGTGACTTTGGCACAGAGAACCCAAGGGTCTAACAGTCTTTGGCCAGGAGAAGGGCTCTGCACATAGGCAGGGAGGGCTCCAGAGGGCATGCAGCTACCAGAGTCCCTGGTCAGATAGATGAGCTAGTGTGGAGGCTGGGAGGACACCGGAGGGGGGACGCAGGTTTGTGTCGCTCCCACAATTCCTGGTCAGGGAATGTGGAGCCCTGGTGGGTGCAAGTCACTGGTCAGGGGTCACTGCACACCTCTTATGGAGGTCTCGGTGGCAGCAAGCCCAGGAGTTTGAGGTTGCTATGATCTGTGACGTCAGGGCACTTTACCCAAGGCAACAGCCCAAGGCTCCAGTGTGCCAAAACCGTCTCACTTATCTCCTAAGGATTAGGGCTGTTAGGCAGTTCAGTCCCTGCCTTTATGCTACTCAGTCACTAGGTTACTTTGTCCCACCTGTTCCTTGCTCTGGGACCCTGAGGGCGGAGCTTGCCGGGGCAGTTTTTTCACACAATGGCTTTCACTGAGCCCAGCTCAGTGGCTCATTTGGGGCCCCAGACAATGCCAAAAGTTCTCTACACTTTTGCTCAAGCTCTCCCCAAGGCAGCTCAACTGAGCGCCCAGTCCAAGAACACCAAAAAAGTTCACAGGTAAGGCCTTTCCAGTTTGCAGTCTCACTGCTGCTTGTTCTCACGGTTGCTGGCATGATTAGGTCGATCAAACACATGCAGCCACTTGCCAGTTTTTCACTGTTTTTGTCCTTCTCCTGGGATCCAGAAGTCCCTTGCTGGCTCCCTGTATCCTCAAAGGGATGATCATAGGCAGATCCCACCGGCCAGAGATGTCTGGAGTCTTGTCTCCCCAGACTCGCCGTGCCCAGTTGCAGGGAAACTTTTACTCGGCCACCATCTTTAATCCAATGTATCTATTTTATTGACCTTTTCAAAAAACCAACTTTTTGATTTTTTGATCTGTAGTATAATTCTTTTGTTTTCAATTTCATTTAATTCTGCTCTAATTTTTGTTATTTCTTTTCTTCTACTGAGTTTGGGGTGGGAATGTTCTTCCTTTTCCAGTTGCTTGAGATGTCCAATTAAGTTGTTAACTTCCTCTCTTCCTGTTCTCTTGAGGAAGGCTCACAGAGCTATACATTTCCGCATTAAGACTCCATTTGTGGTATACCAGAGGTTCTGATAATTTGTGTCTTCAGTCTTGTTATGTTTCAAAAATTTGATAATTTTCTTGTTAATCTCATCTATGACCCAGCTATCATTCAGCATAAGGTTATTTAACTTCCATGTTTTTCTGTCAGTATGCAGATTTCTGTTGTACTGAGTCCAACTTTTATTCCATGGTGGTCCAAGAAAATGCAAGGAATAATTTCTATTCCTTTAAATTTACTGAGGTTAGACTTGTGACCTAAGATGTGATCAATTTTGGAGTATGTTTTGTGGGCTGATGAGAAGAATGTGTATGCTTTGTTAGGATGGAATGTTCTGTAGATGTCTGTTAAATCCAAATGTTGAATGGTTAAGTTTAAATCTAAAATTTCTTTGCTCAGCTTCTTATTGTAGGATCTGTCCAGCACTGCCAAGGAGTGTTAAAATCTCCAACTATTATGGAGCTGAAGGAAATCAAGTTGCTCTTGTCTGTTAGAGTCTCTCTTATAAATTGAGGTGCATTCTGGTTGGGTACATAAATATTAATAATTGAAATCTCATCAAATTGAGTGTTATCCTTAACATATATGAAGTGACCATTCTTATCTATCCTTACTTTTGTTGATTTAAAGCCTATTGTATTTGCAAATAAAATTGTAACACCTGCTTTTTTCTGATTTCCATTTGCCTGGAATATAGATGACCATCCCTTCACCTTGAGTCTATATTTATCTTTTAAGGTAAGATGAGATTCTTGTATTCAGCAGATATCTCACCTGAGTTTTTATATCCAGTCAGCCAACCTGTGCCTCTTGAGAGGACAATTTAAGCCATTCACATTAATGGAGAATATTGATAAGCCTGGTAGAATTTTGGGTATTGAGTTTTTTGAATGTCTAGTGGACATTTTTAAATCTTTCACCACTGTGGAAGTTGGAATTTGATCAAAAGTTTCTGCGTGAGTTTCCTTTTGTGGTGGAGGATTGTTCTTGTCATTATGGAAGCTAGGTCTGAGAATATCCTGGAGAGCTGGTTTAGTTAGGGCAAATTTCTTCAACATGTGAATGTCATTAAAGTATTTAATTTCTCCATCATAAATCAAACTCAGTTTCACTGAATACAGGATCCTGAGTTGAAAATTCTTTTTTAGGAGATTAAAAGTCGATGACCACTCTCTTCTGGCCTGAAAGCTTTCAGCAGAGATTTCTGCTGTCATTCTAATATTCTTCACCTTGTATGCGATGGTTTTCTTATGCCCGGCTGCTTTCAGAATTTTCTCCTTCATATTAACTTCAGTGAAGTTAATTACGATGTGTCTCCTGGTTGTCTTATTCGGGTTGAGTCATGTTGGGGTTTTGAAACTGTCAGCTATCTGAATTTTGGAATCTCTTGGAATGTCTGGAAAGTTCTCCTTCATAATCTCATGAAGAAGGCCTCTGTGCTTTGCAAAGCAAATTTGTCACCATTAGGAATCCCTATAAGGCAAATATTAGTTTTCTTCGAATAATCCTAGAGCTCTCTGAGAGAATGATCCATTTTTACTCTCCACTTTTCTTCCTCTTTGAGCACTTGGGAGCATTCAAAAGCTTTGTCTTCAATGTCAGAGATCCTTTCTTCTGCCTATTCCATTCTGTTACTAAGGGATTCTACTGTATTTCTCAGATCTTTGAGGGCTGAAAATTCTTGTCTCAATGTGTCAAAATCTTTGTTGATTTTGAAAAACTCCTTGAATTTCTGATTCCAACTTTACCTCCATTCTATTAATCTTATTTGTAACCCAAACTCTGAATTCAATTTCTGACATCTCAGCCATTTGTCTATGAATGGAATCTTCTGTTGTGTTTACCATATTTCTCCTTGGGGGAGTTGATCTTCTCTGGTTATTAATGTTATCAGAGTTTCTCTGCTGATTCCACCCCATGATTATTTGACACCATTTGGCTAGATGTGCAGATAAGGTGAAGTTGGGTTGGGGGGCTCCTGGAGTAGTGATTAACCAACCCTTTGCCCAAGAGCTGGGACTGGTGTCTGTACCTTTTCCCTTAGAGTTTTGCAAAAGACCCGTTCTGTGCTATGGCCTGAGACACTGGGGACTTACTTGGTGTGGTGGGGCTAAGTGGCTCTGTCTTGTTTTCAGCTGGTCTCTGTCATACCCTAGTGAATTAATTACTGTGGGTTGAAGTCTTAACTATGGAGAAATACCAGCAATTAAGTCACCCCATCCCTCATGGGCAACAAATGGAAAAGGAAAATGAAACCTTCCTACAACCACACAACTAGGGTGTCACTGGATATTCCTTGGGTGATTGGTCCAGTCTGAGAGATCCAAATCACTTGTCCCAGTCAGCACCCGGTCTCAAGTGAGGGAGTTCAAAAGGTGTCTGGCAACTAAATAGCAGAGGTCTGCTGGCAGTTCGAGTGACTCTTTCTCATGCTCCATGGAGTCAGAAGGCCCCCCCCCCGCAAATGAATTAGTCTAGGAAGGTTGATGCCTCTTTCCCCACCTTGCACCTCTGTCACACCCAGTCACTGGTAACCCCACAGGGCTATGACCCAGTTCCATTGATGAGCAGATCTGCAGAGTTTTGAGCCGGACTGAGTCACAGAGAGATTTTATGTCTGCTTGGCCAGGTCTCTACACTCTGCCACCATCCAGCAGGGGAAGTTGAGGCCTGACAACTTTGGGTTAATGGAAGCTGAGGTGGTTCACTCAGTTCCAGCCCCACCCCTGATTGATGTTGCTGACAGTTATATTTGTGCAGAATTTGTGATTTTGTCCTGAGTATATTCCCCTGAAGTGCAGGCACTGTTTGAGTTTGCAGAAACTGTGACTCAGCCCCCATCTCTGCTGCTGCCTGGAGCTGATATTTCTATCTCCCCTGCAGTCTGTGTTGGAGAACTCACACTCATCTCAGAGTTTCAGCCTCTGTCCACCTGCCTTTGTCTCAGCTATGATCCCCTGAGGGCCGGGTGTTTCTTAGGCTTACTAAAGCAGTCCTGGTGCAACCCTACCCTGGGATTATGCCATCTGTACGTGCTCACTAAATCAGTCCTCTGGCTCAGTTCCACCCTGGGAGTATGCAGTCTCTGTGTACACATCTTTAATTCTCAGTCCCACTGTGCTCCACCCAGGCCAGTACCACCTCAGGCATACCCTTTGCTCACAGGGTCTGTTACTGTCCCAGACCTATTCCATCAGTGTCTACCATCGGAGAAGATGCCCAGCTTTCTCTGGTTGCCCAGAGAGACAGGGAGTGTCCTTCCAAAATATCCCCAGGGGTGTGAGCCCTATTGTTCCTGCTGCTGCCACTGCTGCTCTGTGCCAGGGGACACCACCTCTCCCTTTATTATACTATTCCTTCAGTCCACCATTTTCTCCTTATCCCTGTATTGCAGAATCAGCACAGACCTGCAACAGCCCAAGTCCTGTTCATACCTCTCAAGAAAATACCCAAGAATCTGGACTCCATGGGGATAGGTGTCCAGACCTCAGGGTGAGAGTGGAGGGGAGTGCTTGGAGTTCAGAATTGCAGGTAGAGAATATATACAGTTTTATACAGTTTTATGCCTGGCAGGAGAGTGCCATGGCACCCTGGCAGGGGAAGGAGGTCCAGTTTTTAGAGGGCCTTTCCCGTGGGATAAATGGGAGAATGTTTGAATTCTGCTCGCTTGTTTGTATAAAGTATACTGTGAGCCATTCTCATGGAAGAGGGGACTCCCATCTGCTTGGCGATGGATTTTGTATCTTTTGTTTGTATCCTTGGGGTCACAGCTCACCTCAGCAGGGTTGATGTGCATTCTTTAACATTCTCTCTTGGTTCAGCTCCAAACCAACCATCAGCTTCCTTTCTAAACATCTGTCCTTTAACTCTCTTTCTGGATGGGACCCTCTGTGGAAACCTGGCTCCAGTCGGCTATTTTGCCTCTGCCATCTCTCCTTGAGTCCTTTAATATCTTTGTATCTTCCTCTTTTCAAAGTTGTTTCACAAAATTACATATTATACATTGTGTCCTCTCCCAGATAAGCTAATCACTCTTAAAAATGCATTAGGCTTTTAGAGGGGGTGGGACAAGATGATTGACTATAGTCATTGGATACCAGAACATCTCAAGAAGGAAAAATCTCAGATGAAATAAAACATAGCTCAGGTGTAATTCTGAGGGAAAAGTACCAGAATTTAATGGAGATTCCATGGAAAAAAAGTGGAGCAAAGCAAGGAGCAAGATTTTGGTAGATGTCAAATCTTGAGAAACTTGTAGCCCCATGAAAAGGGTAGGTAGGGATTCTGATTCTCTTCCCCTCATACCTTTGTCAGACTATAAGTACCTGAGCTCCTTCAGGATTTCTCTACCTTCACAGTCCCCAAGCTGCTTCAAACAGTGAATGGGGAATTACTTGATAATAAAGAAGGTTAAAGAATGCACAACAGCCTGCTAGCTCTGTTGGTGCCATTCCACCTCATCACAGACCCAAGCTGAGCCAGTGGGCACCATCTGCTTCTCCAGCAATCATTTGCCTTTGTCCTCTGATGGGAGCATTAGCCCTTCATTTTCATTGTAATATATCCTTAGACAACATTTCCAAATTACTTCCCAGACTGTGGAGGCCACAGGAGGATAGTGGGTCCCAAAGGAATTATGTAACCACAGAAATACAAAATATTATCCATGAACACTATGAAAACCTCCACATACAGAACTTAGAAAACATAGAGGAAATGTAAACTTCATAGAGAAACACACCTCTCAAGTTGGAATCAAGAAGAAATATAAACCCTAAAGAGACCAATAACAAGTTGTGAGATTGAAGGAGTAATAAATATTCTCCCCCAAACAACTCATAGATCAGATGAATTCACAGATGAATCCTACCATGCTTATAATAAAGAACTGGTACCTATCCCACCGATATGATTCCATAACATAAAGAAGGAGAGAATCCTTCCTAATTCATTCTGCAAAGCCAGGAAAGGACATCACAAAACAGAAAAGTACAGATAAATATCCCTTATGAACACAGATGCAAAAATTCTCAACAAAATATGAGAAAACCAAATTCAATAGCACTATAAAAAGATAATTCAACAATTAAATAATAAAAGGAAAAAAAAAAGATAATTCACTCTGACCAAAGTGGGTTTTATTCCAGGGATACAGGGATGGTTTAACATATGTAAATCAGTAAAGATGATTCACAGAAAACAGAAACAAAAACAAACATCATACAATCATCTTAATAGATGGAGAAAAAGCATTCAATAAAAATCCATCCCCCTTTCATGGTAAAAACCCTCAAAAATCTAGGCACAGGTGGATGCATAATCAAGGTGATGGTGGTGGGGGGTCATATAGTCTTTAATTTTAAACCACTCCTACTTTAGTCTAACCAATTTCATTCTCCTGTTTCTCTTCACTGACAACTTAGTAGCTGTGTGGCTATGGACATTGTGTCTGGCTTTAGTTTTCTCACCTAAAAAGTAGTGATAATAATAGCTCACTATAAGGATTTAATGCTTTAAATGTCTTTAAATTCAATACTTTGGATAGTACTTTGCAAATAGTAAGCACTTAAACTGCTCGATAGTCTACCTCATGAATCAATATCCTCATTATAACCACCATTCATTAAGCACATGCATGCATACAAGAAGCTACACAGCGTACAATGCCTTTCAAATAAATTATCTCACATCCTTGCACTAGCTCTTTTTAGAGAGGTTAGCTGAAACTTAGAGAGGTTATGTAATTTATCTGAAGCCACAAGCTAAAATGTAATATCAGCTGTGAACCTAAATAAAATCTTAAGGCTCCCCCCACCCCAGAAGCCAACTGGCCCCACTCTCTGTCAAGGGGATACCCTAAAACTGAGTTGCTAACCATGAGAAATGAGATCAGTCATGCCTCATCATGCCCCCTTGCCTTCTTAGAGATGTCCCTTGTGACTTGTTAACAGACCTAAGAAAGATATACCTTCAGGTCCTCAGTATACATAACAAACCATTTGAGTCTAGGCATGTGTCTTGTACTTTAGTAGACACTTTATCTTAACTCCAGCATCTTTTTTCCACTGACTCCTAGTCTATCAGACAAAGTCTAACTATCCCAACCAATTGTCAGTCAGCTAAAGAATCTTTAAACCCTCCTATAACCTATAAGCTCCTGCTTTGAGATGTCCCACATTTTGGGGCTAAACCAATGTATGCCTTCCATATATTAATTTATGATTTTGCCTATAATTCCTTGAAATGTATAAAACCAAACTGTAATCCCACCACAGCAATTCCACTTGCTCAAGACTTCTTGGGTATGGCTCCAGGTCATGATCCTCAAGTTTGGTCCAGAATACACCTCTTTAAATTGTTTTGCAGAGTATGGTATGGCTTCTGTCAACATAGCTCATGAGCCCAGGTCTATTTGACATCGCTGCCTCTTCTCTTTCTATTAGCTTTTGATAGTTTAATTCAAAGTTTTTAAACAGGGGGCCAATTCACTGTCCCTCAGACTGTTGGAGGGCTGGACTATAGTTAAAAAACAAACAAACAAACAACTATGAACAAATTCCTATGCACACTGCACATATCTTATTTTGAAGTAAAAAAACAAAACGGGAACAAATACAATCACACTGCCTCATATGGCCCGTGGGCTGCAGTTTGATGACCCCTGGTTTAATTATACTGTACAATCTATTTTACTGCCATGCAGTTTAAGTATTCAGGATGTTAGAGATGTTCTCCTCTGTGTCTTAAAATATAAATAAGATGATTGATTAGCACAGAGATTAACAGTCACATTAAAGAGAGAAAGTGCTTCTTTACTAAAATTTGGTAGAATCTACAAACAAAACTAAAAAAAAGTGTAGTCATTAAGGAGAAAGTAGGAAATGAAACTCTGAGGCAAACATTGCCATAACACCTAGGGGAAAGAATGTTAGGTTTTAATTTGTAAATGCTCAACTGCCAGCAGGGTCTCTACTGTGGAGATAATGACTTTGAATTATATTCATTCATTAATTTAGTATGAGACAGGCACTGCTTGAAGTCCCAAGTATAACCCAAACAAACATGTCTCAGCCTTTAGAGAGTTTTGTCCTAGTCCTCATAAAGTAACTTTCTCATTATAATTGAGCTCCCTATGAAGCTTGTCTAGAGCGAGAGAGGAGAACATTTGATTGGATGACTAAGAGGCCATTTCTTATCATATATTATGCTTGTTGCAAATTAATGAAGTTATCTTCTAATTTATAAACATTAGTCTTTAGTGAACTTAATTTGGGTGAATAAATTGCCTCAAGTCAACTTTGTGACACTGACAATATTAAATCCCTGAGCCTGAGAGAACAAAGTCTAAACCCAGCTCTGTCATAACCTTATCAGAAAAAACAAATATACAAACAAAAGAAACATTTTGTGAATCCTTTTGATAGCTCACCAACTAACCTTGCTGAACGACAGCCTAAATACCCTGGGCACTAGCACTACGAACTTTTAAACAGTGCAAAAAACAAACTATGTACAAATTAAACAGAAATTTTAATTAGGTGGTTAGGTGAAAGAAAATTTTAAAGTCATTCCTAGTATTTACTCAAAATTAGAATAGAACTTTTCCTATGGTGACATAGATGTTAATTTCCCCCCTCACCCCCCTTGGCTAACTCTAAACCCTCTACTACAAAAAAGACCCAAGCTTTTGCATCAAAGCCTAAACTCAAAATCTTTACATATTTCTCAGTTGAATATATGAAAACATATCAGCATGAAATAGTAACATATGTGACAATTCAATAGCACTTTGATCACTCTAACTGCAAATAGAGTGAGGATTGCTCTTGAACTGATGTAGAATTTTAGAGGTGGACATTTTTTGTTTTAAGGTAATAATTACTTAAAAAAGACTTCATCCATGGTAGTGATTGAAGCACCAAAGTTGGCAATGCCCAACTCTTTCTGCCTCCTTCCCAGATCATCAAATAGAGCTTCAAACCTGGTGGAAGGAAAGGATGAAGAGAAAAAGAAAGAACTAGCATTAATGTAGATAAATTTTTGTTTTTAAAGTTCATTTCATTTTCCAGTAAATGAGATTTTCAAAAAATATGGGCACTTACACTTTTATTCAATTTACTATTAATTTTATTCCTCATTATATTCTTTCCTATTGTTTAAAATAATTTTTTTAATGTGGCAAAATGTACCTAACTAAATGTACCATTTAAAAACATTTCAGGTGTACAATTCAAGTATCATTAAGCAATTCACAATGTTGTACAACCATCACCATTATTGATATCCAGAATTTTTTCACTGTCCCAAACTAAAATTCTATACCCATTAAAAGCTCTTCCTCCTACCTCAAAATTACCTCTGCTTTCAGTCTTTATGAGTTTGTGTATTCTATGTATGCCAATATATGTAAATAGATACAATATTTATCCTTTTTGTGTAATTATTTCTATTCATCCATAGCATGTACGTTGTATCAGTTCATTCCATTAAAGGCTGAATATATTCCTTGTATGGATATACCACATGCTGCTTATCCATTTATCCATCAACATTTAAGTTGTTTCTACATTTTGGCTATTGTGAATAATGCTGCTATGAATACTAGTGTACAGACAACCCATTCAACTACTTGCTTTCACTTCTTCTGAGTATCTCTCTGGAAGTGGAATTGCTGGATCATATGGCAATTCTATTTAACTTTTTAAGAAATCTGCATACTGTTTTCCATAGCAGATGCATATTCCCACTAGCAATGGACAAGTGTTCCAATTTCTCCACATCCTCATCAATACTTGCCATTTTTTGTTATTTTGACTTGCATTTCCCTAATGACTGGTGATGATGAAAATCTTTTCACATGTTTAATTGCCATTTGTATATCTTCTTTGGGGATATATCATCTTTGGGGAAATCATTTTTGAATTTGTTTGTTTTTGCTAGATTTTCAATATTGTTTTGTTCCATAAAAAGTTATGGTTATCATTGAGAAAAATGTTTTGTAGATTCTTCTTTACTATAATGCTTATCATGAAAGAAATAGAAAGAAGAGGGATTTACCTTAGCAAATACCTCTCTAATATCACTTGATCTTTGGTAAAGTTTTTTTGTTCTGATAAATAATTAATTAATTTTTCTAATATGTCAGGGACTATAGCTGCTTCACAAGAGTTACTTTATTCACACAGTTTCTACATCAAATATAAATGAGCTCTCAAATTATAGGAGGCAATGACAAAAATGGAAATAGATTACAACTTTGTTTAGAAGTCTCAAGTTTACTTTTGCTAGGCACATTCTATGGATTAGAACATGGGTATGTGAGATTATCAATACTGTTTTTAAGTATCTTGCTCATGTAAAATGTAAAGTTATTAGAGGTCATGTCTGACACAAAGCAAATGAGTGATTAATTTTAGCTATTGAAGTCTTGGAAATAATCAAGAAATATGTGTTTTATTCTTTTCCTACTATTAGCTATCCTATGAACTAAATGGGTTACAGATATTTTATTCTGGATGTCTTTCTCTTTCTCTCTCTCTTTAAACAGTTACTTTAAAATTATCCTGTTCAAGAAAACTTTATTCTCAGCAAACATATCTTTCCCAGCTTCTTGATTTGCATTTTATGCTGTGCCAGATCCATGGTATGGGGCCCATAAACCACACTGAGAGTGTTTACATCAATCTGTGTGATTAGTTATTCACATCTCAGACCTTTGTCTTCGTCTCTTCCATGTCCCAAGTATTAGTAGGAAGACATGATGAAAATATTACTTCCTTCCAAATCCTTGCATTGCTCACTTCAGACTGAATAGTACCAATACATTCATTACTCCTGGTCTCTTTTGATTAATGTAATTGGCACACAGATGATATGAGACTGACAGATGCTGTGATTAGTTCTCTGTCTACATGCTTCTTTCAGTATCACTCTGCACTTCCAGATTTATAATTATTAAACTCAGCAAAGTACCAAACAAAACATGTCCTCTAACTGCTGAATGAGTCTTCATATCATGAATTTTCGATTGTAGCTTTTTTCATTTCTCTTACTCTCTTAGTATCTTGTTCTTTTATTTCATGATGAGGATTGAGCTTCACTTCAGCAATCTCAATTCTGTTGAATGGTTCTCAAAAGGGTTCAGATTTACTCTGAATGAATATAACTCCTATGGAGCATTTCTTCTTCTTTTTATTCCTCTATGATATAACTATTTCTTTATTTATTTATTTAGACAGAGTCTCATCATGTCACCCTTGGTAGAGTACCATCACATTTCACAACATCCTCGAACTCTTGGGCTCAAGCAATTCTCTTGCCTTAGCCTCCTAAGTAGCTGGGACTACAGCCCCCTGCCACAGTGCCCCTGGCTATTTGTTTGTTTGTCTGTTTGTTTGTTTGTTTTTAGTAGGCTTGGACGGGATTAGAACCCATCAGCTCCAGTACATGTGGCCAGTCCCCTAACCACTGAACTATGGGCTCCAAACCACAATTATATATTTTCATATCTTTTCTCTTATTAGAATCTTGGTGCCCTGGATCCTTGTATGTTATTTGCTTCATTCTACCCAGGACCTTTACATCAGATGGAAATGTAGAGCAATATCCCACACACTTTTCATCTCTTCTTGTATATGGTAGACATCTTACATCTGTGAGATATCTAGAGAGTAACAACTTCAGGCAAAAAGACAAAATGACACACTCCCTAAAGAATCCCTGGTAGAATTATCCCTCTTTCTCTCCTCCGTCACTAATTTGGCTAACTACCAAGTCCAAAATCCTAGTTTTCTCTGTGTCCTTGTCACTTCTGCTCCAAGAGCTATCATTCAAGCTGTTACTTTCATCATCTTAATATTTCCCTGGATCCTACCCAATATGCAGAAAATTTGTATACTATGCACATCTTGATAAGTATCCCTTATTAATGCCAGGAAACTATAGCCACCAAGTTTAAAATCTTCCCCCTCCAGACAAATAAACAAAAAGAAAAACATTAAATGAGCCTTGAATGAACTTAAATAATAAGGCAATTCTCTGCTCAATAACAGAAATCTTTAGGTATGAGCTTCCTAATTCTAGTTGGATAATGACAGCTCTAACTGGAGACATGGTTTGTTAGAAAAAAAACTTCTCACTAAGTTTGCCAAATTTGAGAGGCTAAAAATGATTTCTGTTTACCCCCAAATCATCCATCTAGAGCTCTTGAATCCATACCTTTGTGTATATTCTTTGGGTAAGATAAATGATAATCTAGTTTCAATATCCTTCTCCAAGGTGGCATCTGGAACATGAGAATGAATTATTGCAGATATTTTTTCAACATCACAATTTGGTTCCCTTTCCATGACTATGTGATATCCAGCACCTAAGAGAAACCATTTAGATGATCAAATAAAGAAGTTTGTACTTATAATATCCTTGTAAGATCAATATGGCTTTCTGTGGTTCAGGTTACTTAGGTCCACAAGGAAGAAGATGTGGTACGTGATAAAACATTTGGTCATGATACCGAAGAGCCTCCTAAGAGACACCTAAAGCTTTCAAAGATGTTCCATTTAGGCTTCCTCTATAATTTCAGTAATTTTCTTAATGAACAATAATGATTTAGTATACATAACCAGATACAGCAGATTTATGATGACAAGCCCCTGTATCTGGCTACTTATATTTGAAATATAATTTTTTTTTTTTTTTGAGACAGGTCTTAATCTGTCACCCAGACTAAAGTGTAGGGGCATCATCATAGCTCACTGCAATGACAAACTCCTGGGCTAAATTGATCCTCCTGCATCAACCCCTTGAGTAGCTGGGAGTACAAGTGCTTGCCACTATGTCCAGCTAATTTTTCTATTTTTAGTAGAGATGGGGTCTTGCTCTTGCTCAGACTGGCTCAAAACTCCTGGGCTCAAGTGTCTTAGCCTCCCATAGAGCTAGGATTACAAGAGTAAGCCACCATGCCTGGCCAGAAATCTTGATACATATTCATTTAGCTATTATTATTGGTTGTCCACCATGCATTAGGGACTAATCTATGCTCTGAAGATATTCTGAATAAAGCAGATGAAAATATATACCCTCATGACAGCTTACTTTCTCTTTTTTTAAGAGACAGTTTTACTTTGTTGCCCTTGGTAGAGTGCTGTGGCATCACAGCTCACAGCAACCTCCAGCTCTTGGGCTTAGGCGATTCTCTTGCCTCAGCCTCCCAAGTAGCTGGTGCCTACCCACCACAAAACCTAGCTATATTTTTTTGTTGTTGTTGCAGTTTGGCCGGGCCGGGTTCGAACCCATCACTTTTGGTATATGAGGCTGGTGCTCTACTCACTGAGCAACAGGCGCCACCCATGACAGCTTACTTTCTAGTCAAAGGAGATAGATAATAATCAAAAAGAATAAATTAATATAGATAGTATGTTAGAAAAAATAAAGCAGATAAGAGAGATAAGAAAGGTTGTTAAATTTTAGAGATCCAGGGAAAGCCTAAATGAGATGATATTTGATTAAAGATCTTAAAGAAGTCATAGAACCATTATACTTAATTAGAGATATGGATGTGTAGAGAAATTCTTTTCCATCTTTGGAGGGAAACATTGCTTTAAAATATATGCACTCCAGGCTCGGTGCCTGTAACTCAGTGGTTAGGGCACTGGCCACATACACCAAGGCTGGCGGTTTTGAACCTGGACTGGCCCTGCTAAACAGCAGTGACAACTGCAACAAAAAAATACCTGGCAGGTGTTGTGGCCTGTAATCCCAGCTTCTTGGGAGGCTGAGGCAAGAGAATCACTTAAGACTAAGAGTTTGAGGTTGCTGTGAGCTGTGATGCCACGGTACTCTATTGAGTGTGATATAGTGAGACTCTGTCTCAAGAAAAACAAAGCAACAAATATATATATATATATGCACTCCAAACAGTCATTGTATTTGCCCTTATGTTTCTTATTAATATTTTTTAAAAAGCAAAAAAATAGGTCTTAGGCAGAGGTCTGTGTTTGCTGGTTTATTTACCTAGCTTATACTAAGGAAGACACTATTATTCCACTTTACAAATGAGGTACCTGACATCAGAGAATAAAGTGATCTCTCCATTATTTACTACTTATGGGGAACCAAAACTGCTTTTGGTTTGCTTACAAATTGATATCTAAATTGTTTTTCATTTCTCTGAAATCATGACACAATAAACTTCCCAATTGTCTTTCCCTTTCAAGACCCGATCATTAGAAAATGCTTCCCTTTGCAGAGACACAAGGTAGTTAGTGAGAGCTGAATACTGATATTCAGAAAATGGAGTTTTCTATGCCATCAAAGAAGTAAACAGAAATCCTAGGCTTTTGGTTAAAATGTAGGAAATGCAGTTTAAAGACACTTAAAATTCAGCATCTGTTTGAATGACCCAAAGTATTCCACCTTTTAAAATATCTAGTTAAATATTCTGGACTATTTTACCAAGAATTAATTAAATTACTATATGCTATTTAAAATTATTATAAATGATTCCTTTGAAAGTACAGCTATCTAAATCATATGGCTCCTAATCCAGACATAGTCAATTCAGATAGCATAAACCCAATTTTGGATATAGAACCCCTAAAAGACAACTGTACAAACTCAAAATTGGTGTTTAAATACGACTTCAGACAAGTTTTTTGTATATCTGATTCCCAGCTTTGTATTATATAAAATGAAGTTGTTTTGAATTTTACATGAGATACACAAAGTGGATAGTACAGAAGAGATAATCAATTGAGAGTTCAATAAACTGAAATATGGGTTTGGCATCCATAGCTCAGTGGTTAGGGTGCTTGCCACCACTGGGGCTGATGGGTTTGAATCTGGCCTGGCCCTGCAAAACAACAATGACAACTAAAACAAAAAAATAGCCAGGCATTGTGATGGGTGCGTGTAGTCCCAGCTTCTTGGGAGGCTGAGGCAAGAGAATTGCTTAAGCACAAGAGTTTGAGGTTGCTGTGAGCTATGATGCCATCGCACTCTACCTAGGGCAACAAAGTGAGACTATCTCAAAACAAACAAACAAAACAAAACTCAAATATGGAATAAATTAATGACTAAAGCAATTTATCTTTCATTACCATGACTCAAATATATATCTTCTAATTTTGAAATCCTATTACTATTATTATATGTTAGCCCTTAATAATTCACTGTTTAATATACCATTTTTATATTCTATCTAAGCTATGTACTTATCCAAGTCAAAAACTGTTTTATTCCATGTATACAATTCTCTCATTCTGCTCCACATCCTTACTGTCAGTCATCATGTTTCAGAGTTACCTCATCATACTGGTTTGACAAATGACAAATTTGGATCAGAGATATCTTGCTTCTCTCCTCATCAATCAATCAATTACTCAATCAAATAAATCTATTTGGAGGCACAACTGCATTCCAGGGGCAAAGAAAACTGTTGGTAGCTACACAATGGGACAAATAAACATGGCCTTCGTAGGTCAATAAAAGTATTTCCTGAGTCTGAAGGTATGTGGTGGAGAACAAGTGATAAGTATATACTGGTAATAGCAACATTGCATTCTTAAAAATGAATTACTATAGTCAAGACCTAACTAATAGCATGGGGGATGGGGGAGACTGAGGTTTTGGGTATATAGATGATCAAAGGGAGAGAGACCGAATATTTGTTTCAGGAAGACTGAAGAGCCACAGCACTGCAGGTTTCCCTTGACCATGATGGCAATACGATCACCCAAGATGTCAGCTTCATCCATGTAGTTGGTGGTCATCAAGATGGTACGGTTGTGTTTATATCGCTGAAGGAGGTCCCAGGTGACCCTCCTTGAGACTGGGTCCATACAGGATGATGGTTCATCAAGTATCACTACCTAAAAGCCAGAAGAACAATTGATAATTGATGCTATGTTACTTGTGAAATTACAATTTGAGAGGAAAAATTCAAGCTAAGATACAGAATTCAGACTAAAATAGAGACAAAAGTCTAGGAATAATAATTCCAAAACCATATTATAATGCAATTATAATTGGGCCAGTAATGCAAATCCCTTCTGATAATCATTAGCAATATTCCTTTTAGATTCATATCAATTCTTAGTTTTTTGCCAGCCAGTATTCTACACAACCATAAGGGACCCATATTTTGTCCCTCCCTCATCTCCAACTCTGTGTATTCATACACCTCTTTCTCCCATTTCTCTCCCTTTATTTTTCTCTTTCTTGCTCTCTTTCTTTTTTAATACCTTGGAGCCCCCTAGAAGTGCTATAATGATGGAAAGTTTGCGCTTCGTTCCTGCACTCAGTGACTGTGAAAATGTATCACGTTTCTCTATCAGGTCAAAAACAGTAAGCAGATAGTCAATTTCCATGGGATGTATCTTTCGAGATATTCCTTTAATCTAGAAAGAAAAGCCAGAATTTACATGGTGCATCCAACTTATCCTCCAAAAGTTTTTAGATTAGAATTTTTCTTATCTAGCTTAGTAGATATGAAGTTTCTTGCAATTATATGCGAACAGTTTACATAAGTTTTTATCTCATAGCAGTAAGAAAATAATATTTTCTTTCCCCTGCCTCCCTTTATATCTAGAGCAAAATTCCTTTCTTAATTTATAAAGGTATCTGAAACTCATCAACAGAAGGAGAAAAAGAAAAACTCCCAGCTTCCATGTAAAATAGAAGAAATATACACCCTTCTTTATACATATCTCCCACTGAACTTAATTATTAATCCTGGAGAGCTATGAAAAGTACGTACTGGTGGTTGGATCAGGAAGAATACCAGCATTCAAAGTCACTGAATCAATGGTGAGTTCCCCATTTCCCCCCTAGCTTGAACTCAAAGCAATCCAAAGCCTGGAAGTAAGTAATGTAGTCCAAATTGAATGAGATTCAGGAGAATCCTTCCAGTTCTGGTTTGAGGAATGTGGGGGGCAGAGGATCCCCTTTTATTCAGTGTTCTCTTGTGCTTCAGCTCTTAGAAGTCCTGTCATGGCATGGTGGCAAGAATAAATAAGAATGGGAAGCCCGCAAGGTCCAAAATTCAAAGGGGGGGGGGATGGTGGAGGCAAGATGGCTGACTGAAGCCAGCTTTCCACAGAGGCTCCTGTCCAGAAGGAGAGTTAGAGAACAGAAATTTAGTAAGTAACCTGGTGGATTAGAGCTGCACCAAGAGAGAAGGTTGAAGAATGCACATCAACTCTGCTGAGGTGAGCTGCAAACCCAAGGACACAAACAAAAGGTACAAAATCCATTGCTAAGTGGATGGGAGTCCTCTTCCCCATGAGAATGGCTTGGAGTACCCTATAAACAAATGAGCAGAGTTCAAAAGTTTTCCCATTATATCCCACAGGAGAGACCCTCTAAAAACTGGACTTACTTCCCCTACTAGGATGCCATGGTGTTCTCCTGCCAGGCATAAAACTGTATATATTATCTACCTTCAATTCTGAGTTCCCAGCACTCTCCTCCATTCTCACTCTGAGGTCTAGAAGCTTGTCCCCTAGAAGTCCAGATTCTTGGGTATTTTCTTGAGAGGTGTGGACAGGGCATGGACTGCTGCTGGCCAGTCCTGATTTTGTGGCATGGGAGTGAGGAGAGGATGGTTGGCTGAGAGGGAACCACACAGGAGCGGCAGTGCCCTGAGGCACAGAGCAGCAGCCATTTTTGGCAACAATAGGGCTCACCCCTGAATATTCTGGAGTCACACCCCCCCGTCTTTCTGGGCAACCAGACGAGGCTGGGCATCTTCTCTGGTGGAAGGCACTGATGGAACAGATCTGGGACAGAAATGCGGACCCTGTGGGTAAAGGGTTTGCCTGAGGCAGTACTGGCCTGGGTGGAGTGCAGTGACTAGAAAATGCATGCACAGAGCTGGCAGATTCCCAGGGTGGGGCTGACCCAGAGCACCACTAATCTAAGCCTGGGATGCACCTGGCCCTCAGGGGATCATTAGTCCAGACAAAGGAGGGCTGGAATACAAACTACAGCTGAGACTGGGAAGCAGCACAGACAGGGCCTGAGGTGCAGGTTCTGTGAACTCAAAACAGCTTCTCTTCTGCAGGGGAATTAGCCGGGACATAAGCATATTCCACAAAGTTGTTCTTTTCTGTCAGTAATATCAATCAGGGGCTGGGCTGGAACTGAGTGAACAGCCCCAGCCTCCATTATGGACCTGAGGTTGTCAGGCCTCACTTCCCCCTGCTGGATAGTGGCAGAGAGCACCAGCATGGCTGAGGAGACATAGATCTCCCTGTGATTCAGGCAGTTGCAAATTGCTGGAGTATTTGCTCATTGGAGGCTACTGGGTCACAGCCCTGTAGGGTTATCAGTGACTGGGTGTGACAGAGGTACAAGATGGGAAAGGAGACATCAACTTTCCCAGACTAATCTATTTGCTGGGTGGGTCCTCCTGAGCTCAATTAGCACTGGAGCAAGTCATATTTGAGTTGTCAGAAGACCCCTGTGATCTAGTTGCCAGAGACCTTTTAAACTCTCCCACCTGAGAAAGATGCTGACTGAGACAATTGATTTGGACCTCTTGAACTGGGCCAATCAGCCGAGGACTATCCAGGTGGTACCCTGGGTGTGTGGTTGTAGGAAGGTTTGATGTTCCTATTCCAATTGTTGCCTGTGGGGAGTGGGGTGACTTAATTGCTGGTATTTCTCCAAAGCTGAGACTTCAACCCAGAGTAACTGATTCACTATAGATTCTGACATAGACCAGATGAAAACAAGACAGAGCCACTTAGCCCCACCACGCCAAGCAGGTCCCCAGTTTCTTAGGCCGTAGTACTGTACGAATCCTCAGCAAAGCTCCAGGGGAAAAGGTAGAGACACCAGTCCCAGCTTTTAAGCAAAGGGCTGGTTAATCACTACTCGTGGAGCCCCGAACCCAACTTTTTTTTATCCACTCATCTAGTCAAATGGTGGAAAATAATTATGGGGCAGAATTAGTGTTAAAACTCTGGTAACATGAATAACCAGAGTAGATCAACTCCCCCAAGGAAAGATATGTCAGATGTAACTGAAGATGTGATTCATAAACAGATGGCCAAGATGTCAGAAATCGACTTCAGAATTTGGATTGAAAACAAGATTAATAGAATGGAGGAAAAGTTGGAATTAGAAATTCGAGGAGCAATTTAAAAGTTGTCTCAAGAATTCAACAAATATAAAGACAAAATCACTGAAGATTTTTGACACATTGAGGCAAGAATTTGCAGCACTCAAAGATATGAAAAATACAGTAAAATCCCTCAGTAATAGAGTGGAGCAAGCAGAAGAAAGGATTTCTGACACTGAAGACACAGCTTTTGAATGCTCCCAAACTCTCAAAGAGGAAAAGAAATGGAGAGCAAAAACGAATCATTCTCTCAGAGAGCTCTGGGATACTTCAAATAAGGCTAACATTTGCCTCATTGGAATCCCTGAAAGCGATGTAGTGGCTTTGCAAGGCACAGAGGCCCTTCTCCATGAAATAATGAAAGAGAATTTTCTAGACATGCCAAGAGATTCTGAAATACAGATAACAGACAGTTTCAGAACCCCAGCACAACTCAACCTGAAGAAGACATCCCCCAAGCATATCATAATTAACTTCACTAAAGTTAATAATAAGAAGAAAATTCTGAAAGCAGCCAGACATAAGAAAACCATAACGTACAAAGGCAAGAATATTAGAATGACTGCAGATCTCTCTGTTGAAACTTTTCAAGTCAGAAGAGGGTGGTCATTAACTTTTAATCTCCTAAAGCAAAATAAGTTTCCACCCGGATCCTGTATCCAGCTAAACTGAGTTTCATTTATGATGGAGCAATTAAATACTTTAATGACATTCACATGTTGAAGAAATTTGCCATAAGCAAACCCGCTCTTCAGGATATTCTCAGACCTATCCTCCATAATGACCAGCACAATCCTCTATCACAAAAGTAAACTCACTCAGAAACTTTTGATCAAACTCGAACTTCCACAGTGGTGAAAGGATTAAAAATGTCCACTGGACTTTTGAAAAACTTGATACCCCAAATTTCACCAGACTTTTCAATATTCTCCATTAATTTGAATGGCTTAAACTGTCCTCTAAAGAGGCACAGGTTGGCTGACTGGATACAAAAACTCAGGCCAGATATTTGCTGCATACAAGAATGTCATCTTACCTTAAAAGATAAATATAGATTCAGGGTGAAAGGATGGTCGTCCATATTTCAGGCAAATGGAAATCAGAAAAAAGCAGGTGTTGTAATTCTATTTGGAGATACAATAGGCTTTAAACCAACAAAAGTAAGGAAGGATAAGAATGGTCACTTAATATTTGTTAAGGGTAATATTCAATATGATGACATTTCAATTATTAATATTTATGAACCCAACCAAAATGAACCTCAATTTATAAGAGAAACTCTAACAGACATGAACAACTTGATTTCCTCCAGCTCCATAATAGTCGGAGATTTTAACACTCCTTTGGCAATGTTGGATAGATTCTCCAATAAGAAGCTGAGCAAAGAAATCTCAGATTTAAACCTAACCATCCAACATTTGGATTTAACAGACATCTACAGAACATTTCATTCCAACAAAACTGAATACACATATTTCTCATCAGCCCACAGAACTTACTCCAAAATCGATCACATCTTAGGTCACAAGTCTAACCTCAGTTAATTTAAAGGAATAGAAATTCTTCCGTGCATCTTCTTGGACCACCATGGAATAAAAGTTGAACTCAGTAACAACAGGAATCTGCATACTCATACAAAAACATGGAAGTTAAATAACCTTATGCTGAATGATAGCTGGGTCAGAGATGAGATTAAGAAGGAAATTACCAAATTTTTGGAACAAAACAACAATGAAGACACGAATTATCAGAACCTCTGGGATACCACAAAAGCAGTCCTAAGAGGAAAATTTATAGCATTGCAAGCCTTCCTCAAGAGAACAGAAAGAGGGGAAGTTAACAACTTAATGGGACATCTCAAGCAACTGGAAAAGGAAGAACATTCCAA